>QLNU02013614.1:17818701-17830578 GCA_006491805.2 Dysdera silvatica
ACAGAATGACAGAAGTTTATTTGTTTCTGCTAGTAAGGCGGGAGAGGGGCATGGGTGTAACTCGCTTCAAAATCTAGGCCGGCGCAATGCTTGGAAGAAATTTTCTAGGGGGTTAGCCAACCTAGTTGCGCCAATGGATGGGGGCGCCAAATTCGCTGTGCGCAAGGTGCATCCTGACCTAAATCAGGCTCTGCCTTTTCCGTCAGGGCCGGATTCTAGGCAGGATTGTTACTAGGCAAAAAAAGCTAGGTAGGATTCTAGGCAACCATAATTCATTCACTTACGTTTGTCCTGTTTACATGAGTTTTTGTTCCGGACGCACGTTTTCCGTGGTTATTTGTTAGCTATTTTTTATCAGCCATTTAATATTTGGAGAGCCATTTAACAGATTGCAAATAGTATTATTTTAATAACTTCTCGTGTGATATTCAATAACGAAGGAATTTTAAAAAACAAAACCAACACTTACATTAGAATGTTGAGAAGCAGCCATTAAAAACTTTCAACTTGTTCTATATAATTTTTAATGGTTGCTTCTCAAAATTCTAACGTATTTATTTAATTTATTTCGCATTAAAAGCCAATATTTTTAGATTTTGTGAATTTTTTCTCTATAGAGACCGATCACATTTTATTTAATATAGCATGTCTACCTTAATTCTCTCTTTTTAATATTCATTGTTATGTTTTTTATATTTAATTAATATAAAACCTGTTTCTATTTTTATCTTCGAAGAATGAAAACCGCTTATGAAAACGCTGGACAACAATATACGCTTTGCTAAAATGGTCAAACTTTGCTCAAAAATTCGAAAATATTTTAAACTTTATTTGAAACTTCATTTTAAAAATATACGAGGTAGGGAAAAGGAAGAAATGAAGGGAAAGAAAAATAGAGATAAAGACAGAAGAATACTATTTTCTTGTGAGAATATTATCAACGTGCTTTTTATTATCGTTTATCTTATATTTGTTATTAAAGGGTTTCAATAAATACTAAACCCGCTATGGTTTTTAGTCTGTAGAAAATAAAAAGGGTAAGGTAAAAATCTTCCATAAATTCTGTGTATTAACCCTCTAACTGCTTATCCCGCTATTTCCACGGGCAACATGAAAGTAACAGAATTTTTCATCCCGCGATTTTCGCGGGTATGCAATTTTTCCATCTATTTAAAAAGTGCATCCCGCTTTTCCCTCATTTAAAAATTAAATATTTATTATTATTAAGCAAATTAAAAAATAATTATATTTCCACGTTGAAAAATTTATTAGACATTTCTAAGCGTAGAAATGTCTAATAAATTGCTGATATATTTCTTTGTCTAAATAAAATACCTTTCTGAAGCCAACAATCGCCATAAAAATAAGCCTTCCACCTGATTCATTTCTTCTCGAAAGGGACGAGTCCTGATGTCATAGCGACCGCAACCAGACAGACAGATTGGACGGAGAAATGTTTCCTGTAGACAAACAGTACATTTTATAAACAAATAAAATAACTATATAAATAAATATACTTTATAAGTATATATAATATATATTCTATAAGTATATAATATATATTTTATATATATATAATATATATTTTATAGGTACATAATATATATTTTATAAGTATATAATAAGTATATTTTATCGTTCACAAATGTACAATACTTCCCTTGTTCCTATACCTAATTTACTAATTATTAAAAAACTAAACCCAACGTTGCAAAAAACGATTACTCGGAGATTTCATAGAGATCACACTGCTCACTGTATGTAGTCCGGGGTTTAGTTTCCTAGGTCTTAAGAGGTTCTGATTCCTCGGAAAACTGTAGGTTTAAGACGTTCGGGCTCCTAGGAAAATTGTAGGTCCAGAGGTTCGAACTCCTCAGAAAACAGTAGGTCCCGGCGCAGCGTGACAACTCTAGTCCTCGAGCCGTAAAACCATTATAAAACAAAATTAAAAAACTAAAAAGTGGGAAATTATTATTTTAAATAAACATTTTTTATTTATGTATAACTCTCGCACTAAAACGGATAGCGACACACTCTAGTGATGCCCTGGGGTATTGAAAATCTATTTCCTTTCGTAACTCCGTATCCAAATTTTCACATTCTAGCAACAAAAACAGTATTTCCATCTTATTTCCGAACGTCTTTCAATCTTATTGCAAAAACAGCGTCCACTCGGACGGAAGTCTCCGAACTTACCGCCTTCCAGATCTTTCCCCTACGTTCTTTTGCAGCTGACTTGTTTCCTGTAATTTACTGGACCCAGATTCTACTTTTCGGAAAGATAAAAAGTACAAAAGACCCTATAAAACGAAGAAAAAATAAATCGGGGTGCGTCTTTTAAAGAGCTATGATTCTTTAATGAAAAATAAACAGATAGGCATAGATAACTAAAGATATGGACAGTGTTGTTTTGGGTCATTCCTTTCACTAAGACGAAATAATATTTCGGAAGTATAATTTTTTATAGACTTTAACTAATTTTCTTCGAAGGAAGTTTCAATAATTGAAATGAAAATACTTCTTATGGCTAAAGGATAAAACTTCATCTACTTGAAGGGAATCATAAAAGCAATTGAATAAAAAAATTATAAATTATATTATTATTTTAATTATCGTCAGTGTAATTAAAAAATATATTATCAATGTCGTGTTGAATTATGCTTATTGACGCAGCTGTGTGTGTCACCATTAGACGTTGGATTTAAAAGTTATATTTTTTTGTGAATGCTTTGTCTAAAATATTACGTAAACCATAGATTAACGTATATCTATTAAGGTTTGCTTCCTGGATTTACTGATAAACTTTTGTCCTTAGCCTGTAGTTGAAAGTAGAATTTCAGTTAGAAAATCAACTGTCGGCAGAAAATCAACTACTTCAATTGAGCTCATTCTATTGAAGAGAACCTTGGTTTACACTGTGTAAAGGAGTATTTACTACGTTTTGACGTCAAAAATGGTCTTTTCAATGATATCTGGAAAAAAACAACAACGAAAAGGCAATGTTAAATGCCAACTCCCAAGAAAAATCAAAACAAACGTCAAATCAAAGATTTCTTATTAAAGTAGTAATTAAGTACGTACTTGTGTCTTATATTTATTAAAATTAACACTTATTTTTCAAAATGCTGGTAAGTAGTTTATAATTTTCCTTTAAAATATTTTTTTATTTCAGTTCCGATCAATAGCGCATCCATGATTTTGCTTGAGGAAGCGCCGAAAATTTAAGAAATATTGTTATTTTTTAAGGCAATAGTTGTTAATTTTAAAGTATTTTACATGTAAATTTTCAGCCCAAGGAAGAGCCTGGGATCCATTGCATCCCCCTTGGGTGCGTCATTGGTTCTGATAAATACGTTGCCCTGATTTAAAGAATTCCTCGATGTAACGATTATTTTCACTAGTCCTGTGAAAATCGTTAAATCGAGGTTAGACTGCAGTCTCCTTCCTTCGTAAAATTCTACCCAAATTTTGTATCTTTAAATATGAATAGTTCAGTGTCCATAATGTCGGCATATGATTTTCCAGAATAAATATTTGCGATGCAACTGATTTAAAAATTGTATTTTTTATAAAGTTTAAAATGTAGTATATGACCAATATTACATATTCATACTTATGCACACGGGTTTACAAATATCGATTCTTTATATAGAATAAAAATGTGCATAATTTTTATCATTAATATATTATATATATATATTTTTTTCTAGCACACAACATTTTAACCACGTTACAAACAAAATTCCATAGAAACAAATAAAATGATATAATTTGAACATACTATATAAATATATGTAATTTAATCTGCCATACATCTTTTCTAATAGTAATTAATTACTATTAGAAAATTACTTATTAATTGTTATTAATTATAATGAGTCAGAGATGTTTATTTGACCAGTATAGCCAAAAACCCAACCAACTGAGTTGTAAATTAAACAACAATATAAATTAACGTTTATTGGCATAGTGATACCAGCGCCGATGTTATGGCGTGATTAAATGGTGAAACGTTCGAAAGAAAATAAATATTTCTGCGTTCGGTGGGAGCTGAACCCACGACTTTCCACTTACCGGGCGGAGTCACTACCATCTGAGATACGAATGTTCGTACACTCCGTCCGGCAAGTGGAAGGCCGTGGATTAAGGTCCCACCGAACGGAGAAATATTTATTTTCTTTCGAACGTTTCACCATCTAATCACGCCATAACATCGGCGCTGGTATCACTACGCCAATAAACGTTGATTTATATTATTGTTTAATTTAATCTGCGTAGTGTTCGATTTATTTAAATACAACTGGGTTGTGTTGAGTTTTTAGTTACTGTTAGGAAGCGTCGGAGACTGATGACGTCAGTCCGGCGTCTCTGTTTTGTGTGTTGGCGTAATAAAACTGTATTATTTAACTTCAAACTGGAGAGATGCTCCTTCTCTTTCTTTAGTTACTTTTGCTTGTTTGTTTTGCTTCGCTTGCCAACACAAAGCCATGTTAACGTAGTGAGCAGAATGTGAAGAACGAAGAGTAGAAGTTGTACGTAATCGCTTCAAAAGTAGACCTTCGGTTGCATCGATAGGTCCATCTAGGAGTTATTATAAAAATTTTAAATAATTATTTTGTATTTTCTTTCTCTTAATTATATTTTCTCATATGTATAATTTACATAGCACTTAAGACTTTGGTACAATATGTAACCATATTAATTAAATTTGTATATTTAATACTATGTAACCATGGTGTGGCTCTTCATAATATAAGATAAATTGAAATGCGGCTCTCATTAACCTCATGCGTGCCACCCCTGTCTTATACACTGCTATAGGGAGAAGTAAAATGGATGAAGGCAACGTTATTTGATACCGTACTTATGTCCGCTCAGCTGCAGTCTGCGAAAAAAAAATTCAGTCATTTACTCATATTCCTACGTTAGGTTACATAAAGCTATAGACAGATCAAAAATGGCTCTAGGGGACGCTACGAGGAGCTTTATGAGGGTGTGGCCTACAGCGATGACGACAACATCGATAATAATTAGTAATTCAACTACTCCAGCATAACTTCAAGTCTTCCTCCACTTACACTTTACTAATGAAGGAAACAGAAATTTTCTAAGAGGTGTGCTTTAAAAAAAAATAACTTCCTTCCTTCCTCCATTCAAAACACGCTACCTACAAGGAAAATTACGCACATGCGCACTACATTCAACTACTCAGGCATAACTTCAAGTCTTTCTTCACTTACTCTTCACTAATACAGGAAACAAAGTTTTTTTAACAGGTACGCCTGAAAAAATAAAGACTTCTCTCCCCCCACCCCTATCCAAAACATGCTACCTACGAGACGGATGACGCGCATGCGCACTTGTACCACGCCTAAAGATTACTCCGGTCAGTATAAGAGGAATTTTGGCGACGTTAGTTGGCGCTTGGCATGATGAGATTGTTGTGCAGAGTCCCTTAAGGGATTTAATAGTTATTGTGCTAATGATATTTTAATTATAAATTTAACGGGGTTATGTTAATACTGCGATTCCGCATTGAAGGTTTGAACGGTTGCGGAGTATCGAACTTCGAGCTGTTGCCGAGTATTGAACTTTGAACTATAGACTTAATGCTTGAGCTTGAAACATTATTACAAGTTTTAAGAGTTCCAGTATTGAATAGGAATAGCCTTAACCGTTGATTGAGCCTTTTATTTGCCCCTTGTAGTAAGAGAGTTACAGTTTGAAAATAACGTATTATGGCTTCGTTCAACCGGTATGTTAGGGTCAGGTCAATAATTGTTAAATACTTTAAATGGTAAGTAATTAAATAGTTCAGATGCTGTACATCCGCATAGCTAATGAGTTTAAACACTTGGCCAAACTACACATCTATCCCCTGTGCGATTCGTCGCCAAGCACTGCAACCTCCTTCCCGGATTACGTCATCACGCGCTCGCTTCCCGGCCGCCATGTTTTTTTAAGGAGTAATTACCTGTTATACTGTTTACTGCTTATTATACTCTTTTCAGATTTTTTTAACCAAAAAAACTTCTGTCTTTAAGCATTGATTTTTTATGGCTTTTGTTACGCCGCCTTTACATATACTTTGCGGAGCACGAGTTAAACAGCTTTTCGGACATTACGATACTCCACGTTCCCCTCATACCTCCTATCCCTTCTTCACCCCCCCCATACCTTCTGGGAGGTACGAGTCCAACAGCTTTGCATCGCCGATTAGCGAAGTATGAATTCAATAGCTTTTCATCGCCGACATTGCGATACTCCATATTCCCTTCAACTCCCCCGTACCTCCTCTCCCCTTTTCCCTTCATACCTCTCTCCCCATATCTCCTTTCCCCTTTTTAAACCCATACCTCTCCCCCTACCTTCTCTAACCTCTTCTCCCCCATACCTTCTCTAACCTCTTCTCCCCCATACCTCTTCTAACCTCCTCTTCCTATACCTCCTCTAACTTTTTCCCCCTATACCCCTCTCTGTCTCAAACATACTATCAATTCCAATCCGTTACAAAAATAAAAACATTTAAACGTTCGTTCACCGTACCGTTACAACTCACAAACCATCAGCGACAGGAACGGACGCTACGACACTACAATACAACTACCCCGCGCATGCGCAAATTTTTAACGCTTCCTAAAACTTTCCCTCTGTTTTAAGAGTATAGCATCAGTTTTGGAGACGAGTTGGCGACAAAACAGGGGATTCAGCTGTAGTTTTACCAAACACTTTCGTAGCTTTTAATTGCTCTGGTAATGTGGTTCAGAAGGCTGTTTTTTTGCCTATATGCTTATGATGAAATTCGCGGCTTTTACAGTTTTTCCAGTATTTCGCATGTTTACTGCGGTTGTTCCAGTACCTGATATGTTTATAGAGATTAAGGGCTTGAATATATGTTTCAGCGAACGACATCAGACTAGTTGTACCCTTAGGACTGTAATAAACAACTGATCACAATCTTGTATATTTCTTGCCAATGATGCCATTGACCAATTTATATATCTTTCCCTGCTGAAATGTAAGTTTTGTAACAACTAGAAAACTTTTAGAAGCACTTAAAAGTATAACACAGTTAGGAGCATTAAACTCTAACTCTAGTTACGTTACATATAATATTACGTATTAATTGCTATTACGAAAATATACCGCTTTGGAAGGCACAAAAAATAAATCTTAAGCAAAGAATGATGTCAATTAAGAAAGTTTGACACAGATGACCAATTCTTTATTTCTAGCCAAGTGAAGTCTTCTTCCATATTAAGGAAGTCTCTACATTGTGTCAATAATAATTTATAATACTTCATAGGAAATAAATCGCTAAAAAATGAGTAGGGAATTACTGCTAGAAAAATGGTTTTCTGAGTCGTTTATAGACATTGAAACATTCTAGAACCCTTGCTGTTCTGAACACTCCTTAATTGTATTTTGCTTCAAAATGGAGGAATATGAAACATATAAAGAGTTCTTGAAAAAGCGAGGTAGGGAAATAAAACAAAAGTATATGTCGGTACTATCCCATAAAAATTTTAACTAAAAGCATGAAATTGAAATTTCTAAATTTCAAATTGGAACATCCTATTTTTAACAAGAAAAATATAAGCACTCTTCCAAAAATATAAGAAACCTCCATTTGAAAGGAGGAACCGGCATTGCCGAATGAAACACAAAATGCGAAACTTGCTTAAAGACCCTTGACAATTGGTAAAGTGAGTTTTTCCCTTTAAAGTGAGTTCCTTCGTAAAATTCCTTTCCAATTTAAATATCGATTTTCTCTTAGGAAAAGTATAAAGTTCGTTGAAAAATAGGAAGCATTGTCTACAAAAAAGGAAGATCGGTCCTACTTGGATTACATTCTTTCCGTGGGACTCGACAAAGGAGAAAAAACTGCTTTCCCTTAGAAGAAATTTGCAAAAGAATTTAAATGGCCGAAAACTGAGCATTGAATTCCAGATAAACTGAAAACCTTTCTCGAAAACTAAGGAAATAAAGGAATATCTCCAATCGCGGAGAAAATGCCATCCTTTCTTCTCTTGAATGCGATATCTTCTCTTTTTTGTTGAAAACATTTGTTTGTTATCTTCAAAATTTTGCAAATGCGCCATCCTTTCTTAGATCGCTTTACAAATGAATTAGAAGGGCAAATGTGGGTCTTTATCTTTCATTAAACTTCAAAGATTTTCAAAAACGTCATCGATTTTATAACAGGCTTTATAAAGCATTTTCAAGAAAAATCCCTCTATTGTCACGAAAAATTATAGAAAAAATAATATTTCAATCGAGTTTGAACTCTTAGAAATTAAGATTAAGCTTCCATCTAGTCAAATAATGTATCATTGGAACAACTTTCTTGGTTTCTTACCTCTTCACTATTTCGCATTTCAAGTCTTATTTTCTGCGAAGTTTGTTTCTTGCTAATATTCAAATAATGTGCACAAACTGTGCAAAAACTAAAATTCTTAGCTGTGAATGTTAGGCCATATGTCAGGACACTCGGCCTTTGGCTAGGCAGCTCCTCATAATTTTTTCCCATGTTCTGAGAGTGGCTATCATCTGCTTTCGCTAAAACAACAACAATATTTCGTAGGCGTGTTCTAGGTTAAGGAAAAGTATTATATCTTATAACAAAGTATATGGAATTTTACATTAATTTTATACATAAAAAAATTATCCAGATAGCAAAGATCATATTTGCGAGGTCCTGAGGAGGTTCCAGACATCCTCAGGACGTCCCTATTACGACCTTTGCCATCTGGGTTAGAAATCCTAAAGCCCAGGCTGACCTATCGTCGCCATGTTTGTTTCCCATAGACGAGGAACGCTACATATACAGATACAGAATTTATTTCTTTTGTACAAATGACACAAGTAGCGCCCATGCATTTCGCATTGATATTCATTTTTAAGTTAATGATAAAGTTGGGCGTCACTACAGCACTAGCGCAGATGAAACGGTCCAAAAACAAGTTGAAACATGCTGTTTCATTGTCCGGTTTTCTGTGATAAGAAACCACTATCTGTAAGTGGGAGCAGTCAAGTGCTCTCACCACGAGCGACGATAGCACGAGGTGAGTTAATTATTAAAAATCCGCAAAGCACAATGTTCACCTTGCTGCAGGTGTTCCATGAGCCCACTTAGACGCAAAACAGAACGTGGCCTGTCCATTTTGGAGTAGATTAGGTATTGAATGCAGTACCTTGAGGGTTCGATGAGTGTTGCTATTGGATTGTCCTCTAGCTCTCCAAAGAAGGTGAAAAATTGGTTGAGTGCTGCTGTGTGAAGAAGTTCGACTTTTAAATCTTTGTGTATGTTTGAGTTTCAAACGAAACAAGGAGCTCCACACATTGTTCGTAAACATTTATTTTGAATTATTTGTAGTGTTCTCATTTTATCTGGACCGAGAAAGGTGAAGACAGCACAACAGTAAAGAAGAATTGACCTAATTGAAGATTTATATACCAGAATTTTTGTTGGAAGGCTCATTTTGGATTTAGGTCCTAAAACTGGTAACAGTGTGGAGAAGGCAGCACGAGCTTTGTTTTTGGTGACTTCTAAATGCATTCATATATTTATTCGCCCCACTTTCACTTAGCGAAACGGTAAAAGTAGTGTGATAAAAATTATTTCTTACATTTTAATGTATATTGGCGGTGGTTAATTCAGGATTCATAATTTGGAGAATGGACATGGAATGGTTTTCTGTAAAAAATGTGAATTAAAACCCCACTAACCATGCCAAAAGAATCAAGAATCGTTTCCAATGTCATGTCGGTGATTGGCGCCATTTGGCGAAACTCCTAATCACCCTACCGAAATGCATACTTCAGAATTATGCCGCTTAAATACATTATACTGTATAAATAAAATACATTGAATACTTTCAATGCATATTTGTGCTTAAGAACTAGGTTCCGTATCTTTTCTTTTCTTCTGCAATTAATAATCCATAAGAATTTGTATGAAAAAAATTCAAGTGTAAATATATAAAGGGTAAAATAAATGAAAAGGGTTGGGTCAACAAAAGAATAAAAAATAACATGAACACAAGGAGTGGCATATTTAAAAGATTTATAAGAACCAAAAAACTGGTCTGCTTGGAAAGATTTAAGAAATTAAGGACCAGAATAACTAAATTAATTGCATTACACAAAAAGATTTATGGATGAAAACTTGTCCAACACTGATAATAAAAGTAAATCGAAATTTTTAAATAAATTCCTGGGAAAAGGAACTAAAAAGAGTAAGAAAGAAATTAAACGTTTAATCGGAAGGGACAACAAAAAATATCAGATAATGGGGAAATCTCTGCTTTAACAATTTTTTTGTTGAAATAGCAGAAAAAATAATAGATAGAGGTAATGAACTAACTGATGAATATGAGGAATATTTAGGATAAAATTATGAAAAAATAATGTGTGTAGATCATATTGGCTACTCAGAACTATTAGATGAAATAAACAGACTCGATGTAAAAAAGGTGTGTGACATGATAAAATACATGCAAAAATAGTTAGAGAATGTGTAGACCTACTGGTTGAACCTTTGTTGGTCATATTTGATGAAATAATAGATACTGAGAAAATTCCAACTGAAATGAAAATTTATATTATATAAATCGAACACTACGCAGATTAAATCCAACGACAATGTCAATTAATCAACGTTTATTGGCGTAATGATACCAAAGCAGATGTTATGGCGTGATTAGGTGACACATTCGAAAGAAAATAAATATTTCTGCGTTCGGTGGGACCTGAACCCACGACTTTCCACTTGCCGGGCGGAGGCTTTACCCACTGAAATAACTGGCAACAGTATATATACGTTCGTAAACAGATTATATATTGTCATTCGCAGTTCAATAACGTATAAGAATAAAACTAAAGAAGAAAAAAAGAAATACACGTCCTAAATACAATGATCTCTTACTCCCAGAAATAAGGACCGAAGTAGGAAGGAATAATGTAAATTAAAAAGGTGCAAAACTTTGGAATGAACTACCAGAGGAATTCAAAAAATTGAAAAGTAAAGAAACATTTAAAAAAGTCTAAGAAAATATTTGATACAGGGTAATGGAAACTAAAAAAAATGGAAAAAACATAAGGAAAGGATGAGTGATTCACAATTAGTTGTATGTCATCTTTGGAATCAGATTGTAATCTTAAGGTCTCAGGTATATTATATCTTTGCTGATATTTTCTCGAGACCTTTCATTGTAGAGTCTAATATGATGTACTTTTAGTATATATTGTCTGTATTATCGCTGTAGTTAAACAGTATATTGTTATTATGATTTTACAAATGAAGAATAAATAAAGCAGTGATTTATGTATTTATGATTTATGATTTATGTATTTATTTCACCTTTCATTCGAGATGGGAACCTAACCATCTTAAATCCATTTTTTGAATGATTGGAGCGATTTGCTGCCGCACATCCACCCATTTTGAATAGTATAGAATAGCATTTTCGTAACGAACTCAACACCACCCCATAGTAAACAGATGGGAAACAACATGGAAAACAACATGCTAAATGGGAAACAAAATGGCGGATGCGTCAGCTTGGGTTATAAGAGCCTTAATCTGGTTAGAACTGTGATGCCATGAAGCAAATTTACCAAATGGCAGAGAAATCAAATTAAGAAATAATTAGTTTTTATGATATCAGGAGAGCAAGGATACTGCTGCATCAAGCTCTTAAGAATATTTACGTAAACACAATGAATTGCATTAAAATTTTAGAGAAAGTTTGCGAGACTTTTAATTGTATTGTAATGGTGAATTTTTATCACAAGAAAATCGAATTGTAAAATTTTTGTAGAATAATTTAGGAAATATGTTTGCATTTTTTTATTCCCCATTCCTTTCGAAAGACA
>QLNU02013614.1:17832515-17869058 GCA_006491805.2 Dysdera silvatica
ACGTCAAAGGGCATACTGAAAACCACAGTTTAATGCAGAACCAAAACCTCTGTTGCTAAAGAAACCTAATCCTGGACTGTGGCAAGCTGTGAAACAGAATAGATCTGCGAAAAACCGAATCGGTGTGACGGTTTCTCTCTTCTCTTAGAGATGGGATGAATCATTCAGTGATACGTTCGATGAATTATTTTGCCCATATGTAAAACAGAACTTGTTTCATTATGTACTTATGTTAATCTTTTATTTTCATATGTATATATCAATAATAAAATATCTAAACATTACATAAATATCGAAATTTGCATATTTTATGTCTAATACGTCAAATTTTCCAAATTAGGAATAAAATACCTTAAAAAAGTATAATCTTAATTATTAGAATCATACTAGTTTGGCATTTATTTGTAGGCATCTTGTTAGCCTTTGTTAAAATTGCATAAATACGTCGCAGATAGCAAATTTCGTCCTTGGGGCGCCTTGAGGGCGTTCTGGACATCCTGAAGACGTCTCTAGGACTATCTTTGCTAGTGGGATGTGCGTTTCCCATCAGCAGGCGAAACTATACCACAAAATCAGATAATGGATGGCTATTTTTTCCGTTTCATAATTTATCTTGTAAGGATAAATACTATACAGTATAAATACAACCTCGTTAGTACGATACACGCTAATCCGAAAATCCGGTTAATCCGATTGTTTTCAGTCGGCTGCAATGGACGCCGATGACAACACGTAAACAAAGAGTATAGTGAGTGTTGCCAGCTAATTGGGATTTCCCCCATAACGGGGAAATTTACCTTCGCCCTCCCGTCGTCTGCTACGCGTATACATTAAAACGCACACACATCAAACAATTATAGTTTATAGTAAATTCAGTATTAAAGATTTAGTTTAATCTGTAAATTTATTAATCCGGACAGGTCTCTGTCCCAGCTAGTTCGGATTAACGAGGCTCTACTCTAATTAAATATTATGGGCGATTTTCAAATTTTCCTCCAAATTTGCCATACAGCAATTTTCCCCATCAGCGACATTCGATAGACGGATAAAAATATAAAATACTGTGCATTCGCGCTCAGTTGGCGCGTGATACCGTTAGCAGACGGGTTAGTCCATTGCAGTTTAGGGAAGACCGTCCTGGAGGAAGTGGTTTTTCCCGCGCGAAAAACCAGTTTCGGCAAGACGCCCTTCCCTAAACTGCAATGGACTAACCCGTCTGCTAACGGTATCAGGCGTCAGGTCTGCGCGAACGCACAATACACTGCAAGTGGCGTTAATCAAATATACCGTCTTTAGACCGTTTTTAGCAGTTATTAATTAAAAGTTTTGGTTGAGAGAGTGTACTGTATACCCGAAGAGTCATAATTCAAATTATTAAAGGCATTCTCGTAAGATGAAACTACCCCCTCTACTCGCTCTAAAAGCAAAAGAAAAAAATTGAGAGAAAGAAAACATACCTTCCGCAATTAGGTTAAATGAGAAAATTCACAATTCTGCGATTTGGTTAAACCTATTTTTTATTTTTTTTTTATTTTAAGAAAGAATTCGTTAAAAAACAGTCTTTCCTCGTTATTCGATGCTATCCACGAACAATGGTAAATCTAAAACATATGTGAAAAAGAGGGTTACGTTCATAAAAATGGTATGGCATATTGATTGCTGTAGCACATTATAGTACAATATATTTACGAAAAAATGCAAAAGCAATAAATATTCTATACTTACCGCTATTTTTGTATCCTATTTATTCTTGTACAATCTAAGAGCAGTCAAAAAATCACTACGTACGTAGCAAGACCGTAGCCACAATTTAATTTCGGGGGTCAAAATTTTTTACATAATATATCGGTAAAATCACGGCATGCAAGTTCGTAGCCAAATCCCATTAAAGATTTAGTTTCAGTAGGAGGGTCCCCAAGACCCCCCCTTCTCTAGATATGGGCATGGTACGTATTAATAACAGCCGAAATGTCCACTTAAAACAGCTGTTTTCTTAACCTTTTAAAGTCAGAACCATTTTAAACAAAATCCTAACCTAAATTTAAATCACTGGAAAAATGTTCTAATTTTTGTTAAAACAAAACTTACGATTTTGACTGTTTTTTGTTTATTTTAAATAACAGCGAATGTTTATGTGCGCTATGCAAAGGGGCGGAGTGCAACAGGTGGCCTCCGGAGACTGCTCTGTAATCCCAGAGAAGACAACATATGCCAATAATCGCAATTACGAACAGCAAAGGGCAACTCATACTTATTTTCTGACTGAAGAGGAGATCTTGGGTTCTGAGATTATCTCTAATTGATTTTGTTCGTTAATTAGGTATTCATTTCCAGCGAAAGCCAACTAGAACTAATTGAATATTGTTTAGATTCTTGCGATTCTCGGCGATAGATTCACAGTCACAAATACAGAATTGCCTTCAACCTTCCGTTTTCGTTCTGCAACCATTTCACGTTCTTGAAAGATGCTTGCAGTTTAAATGTTACTTGGAAATGAAAAGTTTTATTTTAACGATGCATTAAACTACATCCCTACAAAAGTAAGAAAAGTAATTTATTCTACTGTAATGTACAAAACGTGGTAGTGAAGTTCCACATACTGAAAGGGGAGGATTAGCCTTGTTATGAAGAGTTATGGATAACTTTAGCGAACATAATTTGAGATAGATTTAACGATGATATCATACAGTAGAAAAGATTATCTTCGCACTAGTTATGGTATCGGCCTTTGTAATTCATTATTTCATAATTTTCTGTTTTTTGGTAATTTCCATCGTTGGAAATGTTTACAACAAGAAGTGCATTTTCTGAGGATATAAACTTTATTTAAATAAATAAGATCGTTGTATTCCTAATCTTGGAAGGAAGATACAAAGCCCAACTAAAAATTCAAAACGGCTTATGGGGATATTAACACTTTGAAAAATGGTTGCCTGTTCATTTATGAGGGAAGAAGAGGTACATCAATCTTTTTCCAAGTTTTCCAATGCACCTTTTAGGAAAAGAAACTAAGCAGTTTCTTATAGGCCTGAAGATATTTATTTTGGCCTTGCATCTTTCATAGAAAAAGGTATGGTGAACTTTCGAAGGTCATCGCATATCATTTACGTAACTTCTGGTTGCCCTTTTTTCGCTTCAGGGTCGACTAAAGCATCTGATGTAAAATCAAGAGATGTCATGTAAAGAGAAAAATTTATTTTAAAGCTATATCTCCATTTATCCTTTTTATTAATATGGGATCTAGCATGCTTAATTTGCTCGTTCGATTGCCAGTGTGTGCTTAAAAGGAATAAGCGAAACTCCGCTTTCATTAGATTTTAAACCGTATACGCATGTCAGTTAAGTCAGGGGGTCTTCAATATTTTTCAGTCAAAGGGTCAATTTTGTTATTATTGTTGTTTCGCGAGCCACACACTGGCCCCAGTAGTATTAAGACTGAACGAAGGAGAATCCAGAGAGGGCCACCTGGGCCCCTTGGATTATTCTTTTTTGCCAATTTTTCTAAGATCTCTATATTCGTTTTGCACGCGCATCCATAAATATTTTCTGAATCCCCCGCTTGGACGAAACATATATAGTACGAAGCAATATACGCATGGAAGAAAAGAAATCTACAATATTTTAGTTGTTAATATATAAAGCGAAATCATGTTTTATTGAGATTATTGGCACTGTTTGTTTTTAAAAAGCCTCTCAATATCAGGTCTTATTTTTGATGTTACAACCATAAGAGAGTTTCAAAGGTGGATGTCAGTTATCGTGGTCGTAAGTTTTGATTTTATCAACTTCATCCTTCAAGAAAAGAGCTGTTTGCAGATGTACCAGTGTACGCAGGTGGGAGGGCTGTAATCCCATTGCGATGGAATTTTGTATTTATACATATGAATATATGAATTCGTATTTTGAAACCCCCCCCCATTGTAAGCCTGTAATCACCCATACAAATTTTCTGTATACGCCTATGAACAGATGTAAGTGAAATCGTTTTTCAGAGCATACAGTCACATATGGGTGGGAAGATATTGTTATTAATATATTTAGAATAAAATTCAATGGATTCGAAATTGAATATTTTTTTAAATCACTGCAAATCAATAAAACTACCTCTAATGCCCATATACGCTAGAAAACTAAAGTAAAACACGACTGAGGGAAGACCGCGTATTACTTTAGTTCTCTAGTGTTTTGTAGCATGCGATTGAACTTACCATATCGATTTTATATCGACTGGTGATTTATTTCGCCGCTACAAGTGTTCGTTGAACTCTCTACATAGTTATAGCTGGCGCATGCGTGCTTCGCGTACGTGAACTTTAAAAAGCATGTTGTCTAAAGACACATTCTCTTTTTTCGTTTTTCGTTCGTGTTTGCTCTCACCGTTATGGGAGATGAGCAACAACGTTACTTGTTAATTTGCAGTATTAGAAGTTCTGCGATATTTTGTCAATTTTTTACCATGGTAGTTAAATAAAAATCAGTTATTTGTTAGTAATATCGGCGTCCTCGGTTTTCGATATAATGCATGATGCATTTGCAAGAATCAGGTATTGCGTGGAATAGCAGCTTTAATTTTGGAGTCAGATTGGTAGTAAGAAAGCAACATCATAGCTTTTCGTCAATAGTAGTAACATGCCACTATCCATAGTGGTAAACACACCACATTACAGTTTCAAGACATTTATTACGAAATGTGAAAATGTGAACAGAATAAGATAAAGTGATACCTCGGTATATATGCACTTTGTAATTAGTCCAACTGTGTATACGTCCTGCTTAGACGCGAAACTTTTTCCTTGGTATACGTCCTTTTTTGGAATACGACTCGCGTGCTGAAACTTGTATAAGCCAGAATGAGTCAAAATAAGCCAGGACATCGCGCGCGACCCTTGTGTATCTCTCTTGAGACAAAAAGAAAGAGACACCAGAATTCCAGATTCCTGAAGTTTTATTGGAAGGAGACTCTCCTTTAAAACAAAAACATCTCCTCCCCACCCCTCAGTACTGTCCTAGTATGCACTCGGCACTTTCCAGCAAGATAAAGGGAGGTTAAATTTTCATTTATTTCATCTACTCGTTTTCGTATTTTGCATGTTAGTATTAAGCAATGTTTAAATTATTTGATACAACCCCATCCATGTATAATATGCCAATAAGAATAGGATTTTTTCATGGAAACAAATTAATCATTCTACCTTTATTTCTTATGGGGGAAATTCGTTTGGTATACGCCCCATTTGATGGAACTACAAAGATCTATAACAGGTCAAGGACGTGCACCAATGAACACTCTACATAGTTAAGACTCGGAGGTAGAAAAGGACGTTATTTTCTGAGGATATAAACCTCATTTAAATAAATACGATCCTTGTATTCCTAACTTCGGAAGGAAGATACAAAGCCCAACTAAAATGCAAAACGGCTTATGGGGATATTGACACTTTGAAAAATGGTTGCCTGTTCCTTTATGCAGGAAGAAGAGGTACATCAATCTTTTTCCAAGTTTTCCAATGCAGCTTTTAGGAAAAGAAACTAAGCAGTTTCTTATAGGCCTGAAGATATTTATTTTGGCCTTGCATCTTTCATAGGAAAAAGTATCGTGAACTTTCGAAGGTCATCGCATATCATTTACGTAACTTCTGGTTGCCCTTTTTTCGCTTCAGGGCCGACTAAAGCATCTGATGTAAAATCAAGAGATGTCGTGTAAAGAGAAAAATTTATTTTAAAGCTATATCTCCATTTAACCTTGTTATTAATATGGGATCTTACATGCTTGGTTTGCTCTTCCGAATGTGAAACAACATGTATTCTTTCATGAGCCGACTGGCCGCACGTTAAAGATCTCGGTTTTATCAGATAAGAAATATAGCCAACGAAATACATCTTGTATGAAAAATAACAAATACTTCCACCGAATCCCGTTCGTTTCCATGAGCGAAAGCCATATGTAAAATCTCGCACTTGGCCCATTGATTTGCTGCAGATGTGCATATTTCGGTCTAAAAATATATTTCACTTCTATGAAAAATTTACGAGAGAGAGGGGACCAGAACTGTAAAATAGGGAATTCGAAGAAGTCGGAATTTTTACGCTAGATGAAAATGAAGAGAGAAAAATAGAACTCCCACCGGGGGATATTTTTGGTCCGTTTTTGCAAAACAAATTATCCGAGGCTCAGGTGGTGAAGCAGATTTTCGAAGCTCGCTCTTCAAAGCCAACCTCATCAGTAAAGCAGAAAGGGACATGGTTTTTTTTTGCGTTTTTTTTTTCCTCGCATTTCTATGAACTTCCCTATTTTTGTTTAGTTTTACTTACATTTGTCGTCTTCATTGAAGGAATTCTGAGCGCGAAGCTAGAAAAACGGTTTCGACATATTAACTAAATCTGAACAATTATTGGGGCGTTCTTAAAACAACATGTGATGGGAATATACGAGTATGTATCTTCAATTTGAAAATTTTTAGGGAAGCCCAATTTAATTCCAGTAAATTTTTAATTGTACATGCAATATTCAAAGAAATATATTTGCAAAGAAGGCATTAAAACTTAGAAGAATATTTATTTAAATTCTTAAGGTACTTATTAAAAACTGCTGGAAATCAAAAATGAAATTTTGTACCATTATAAAAACTTGCAAATTTAACATCGGCCCTTGTATTTCTAAGGCATAAATATATATGCTGCTGGTCTTTAGAGTCTGGGATGCAGTAAACCAACTGTAATAAATATTTTCTTTTTCTTTGATCTGTAATCACTGTATAAGTGAGTGATTTCAAACAGGAGAATTATAACTTTCTTGGCGCATTTTTAGTTAAAGTGTGAAAATGTAAGTTAACTTTATTTTGGGACTAGGAATAGAGAATAATATTTCGTAATGAATATTTTGTTAAAAGAAAAACTTGGTCCTGGGAAATTGAGAAAAATGCCCATTTGACTAGTAATGTTAACTGTTTCACTTCCTTGTTTTTTGTTTCTAGCATTTATGTCCATATCACAAATCTTGGTAAAAAACAAAATGGACACATTTTTTAAAAGTGTATGTTTTAATACAGCTTTAAACCGTTTATTTGATGGCTTTTAGCGCTATTCAGAGAAGCTTAGGTAATAATGGAACTATATAGTAAATATATATATGCAAGCTTCTTTGAAGAGAGCTAAAAGCCTTCAAAAAAATGCTTTAAAGCTGTATTAAAATATATACTTCTAAAAATTGTGCCCAATTTGTTTTTTATCAACACTCGTGACATATTCAGCACAGTTAGTCGTTTTACTTCCATTTATGTCCATATTTCTCAGTTTTCTCTTCTGTTCTTTTATAAATTTAATCAACTGATTTAAAACTAAAATTAAAGGATACATTTGAAGATATTTAAATATTAATAAAATTTTTCGGCAAAGTTATTTATAATTGTACTGATATCTTCCGGCCTGATGCTTCATCAATTGTCAAACGAAAATTGGGTTTACATCTATATGGAAAATTACAATGATATTTAACAACGTACGGTGACGTGGAGTCAACGAGAAACCATACGCCAAAAATCTTGGACATTCCAAAATAATCTCAAGAAAATTTCGGTTTCGATTTCACATTATTGAGCGCATGATAAACTTCCTACCGAACCTTAACCTATTGTTCGATGACAGAGGCCACAGAAATCCTTATCATTCCGAAAACCGTAGGCGTATGTATGGCTTGATCATAAATATCCTTGCGCCATAAATCACCCATGAATCACCACAGTGTTAATTCAGCTCTATTTGCTAGAAATGAACCACAATAGGCAGAAAAATTTCAATCGATAAAATTAAAAACAAATCCACTTGAAAAGTATGAAAATTTCACTTCCCGTCAACTTGTGGGTCTTTGTCTCATTTTTTTTTTGTTTTTTTTTGTTTAAAACCTTGAAACAAGGTGTAATTTCTATTTTAAAAAATGTATCTATTTCTGCCGTATACTTAAAAGTTTAATAGGTAATTTTGTATACATTTAGGAAAATTTGAAAATTTAGAAGCGCAAAAAACATTTGTTCAAAAAAGTGAAACAAAGTTACCCCGGCTTGGGGTGACTTCGTCTCATGCCTCAAATAATCATTCAATGAGTCTTCACAGAAGGTCTTGATAAAATTCTACCCTTGTATTCATAGCTGGGGAGAGCAGTCATGGGTTTCTAGATAGTTTGGCAGATCGGATAAAAATATTACTTGCCACCTTTCTACATAATGTAGAAGAAGAATTTTCATAGAATTTGCTCATAAGCAAATTCCACAGAAAAATTATAGTAAAAAAAAGAACTGCAGTGATGTCACCGTCAGCAACTTAAACTTTAAAATTAAACAGTTCATGTTCAAGCTAGTACTTCTACATACCGCAAGCAAGTTTTATTAAAACGTTTCGACGAATCAGATTGGACTTCTCACCACTTTTACCTTTCCTCATTTGGTGGGACAAAATCATCCCAGGGTAGACAAAGTCACCCCTGTTGACGGTGCTTTATTACATGAAATCAAACAGGGCATAAAAATTCCCTCCTAAAATATTTGTTTGTTTCTTTTGTTTTTTGGTTTTACGGCTCAAAGACTACAGTGGTCATGCTGCGCCGGGACCTACTGTTTTCCGAGGAATCCGAACCTCTTAAGGCCTAGGGAACCAAACCCCGGACTACAGTGAGCAGTGCGATCTTTATGAGATCTCTGAGTAAGCGTTCTTTTTGCACTGCTGGGAGTCGAACCCGGATTAGCCGCGCAATAGGAGAACGCGTTACCACACTGCGCCACCGCAGGGCCCCTCCTAAAATAAAGTGTTTTGAAAGGTTAAAAAGGATATATTAAATTAAAAGTAATAGAATAAAATGATCGTGTTATTAATGGAAATAAATTATAGATTAAATAGAAGGGATTATTGAGCTAAATAATAATAATAATGAAATCTCATGAGGCATTGCGTGTCACGAACTAAAAAGAAAAATAAATAGGACGACACTGAAATGGAAAATTGAAATTGATGTAAGTAGAATTTTACGAACAAAAGGTGATAAAAGACAATATTATTTCTTGATTCAAAAGCTGCCACCCATACTGTTGCCGTCGCCAATCTTAGTAACTATGGCGACTGCAGTTTCCTGTTACCATGCTTTGAGGGTCTTGATATGAATATAGATTTAGTAAAAGAAAACTATATATTTTGAAAGGTAAACACTTTTTTCAAATTCTTATTTGATTACATGCATTATCCTTCTTATTCATATACAAACTTTCTGCCGGCCATTTGGACAATATAGAGAGTGATACGTTGATCAAATCTAAACTCAAGGTATACCTTTTGCACAATATCTAGAATGATTGATGTGCATGTTTACTTTTGTATATTTCCGTTATTGTTTCATTGGTTTCTTTGAAATTCAACTAAGTTAAATATAGAGATTAATATTATGCTATCCATAACATTGTTAGTTCTGTTATTATTTATGGCATCGCTGGCCTTGGGGACGGTTTGGACTAGGTAAACCAGCTGCTGTATCACCCGTTTTCCAATTATCTGTAGGCTTCCATAATAGAAACATTATGTGTTCACTTTACAGGCTTCCTTGGTTGTTGCCATCAAGGATTCCAAGAAATTTAAACTTAATAGGCTCAATTTATAAAATTGGCACCATGTCAATTTGTTTCCTTTTATTTCATGTTTTCCATATATTGTATAACCATAATTTCATATTTTGTATTTGGCAACTTTATTTGTAACTGCGTTTCGAATTCTAAAATAATAGCCAATCTTCAATTTAACATTGATGTGGGCACAAGTACTTGGAAGGCTCCGCCCAAAAAATAAACGAAAAAAAAGCGTATTAAATTCGTTTAACGTTACATTATAAATTAGTTAATCTTATTGCGAATTAATGAATAAACGTAAACATTAAAAATTTTAACAAATGTTATTTTAACTTAATGAAACTATTCCATCTTTTTATTACTAACATATGTGCATTGGATAGAATGACTACATATAACTTATTTAGTATAGTCATCCTACATCACGGGACAAGATGATTGTACTTAATTCGTTATATGACGAATGAAATTTTTTTATCTCCTTTGTCCAATGAAATAACTGAATTGTACAAATAAAAAATCACTCAAAAGATATTCAAATTCACTATAAACTAATATACAGAGTCATTGTAATAGAAGTTCCACTTTGAAATGGCCATAAAATGAAAACTACTGGACCAAATGTTATCAAACTTGGTAATAGCTTACAGGAGGTCATGGGATTTTATTTTCCGCAAAAAAAAAAATGTTCAAAAATCACCACCAGTGGGGAATGGCGCTGTATGCAATATTGTTAAATGAAATAAGACACGAAGACATCGTTTTAAAACGTTTTTAATCGTTTCTAAAACGTGTTACAAAGCATGTTGAATGTGGCGTCCACCATTTTCTGAAAGCAAGTTAAATCGCATTACTGCGTTCTCAACAGCAGCTCTTAGCATATCAGGAGGAATGTTGCGGACATGTCGGTGTATCGCATTTTTCAATTCCGCCAAAACTATTTTTTATCACCATGAACAATGGCTTTGAGGTTACCCCATAGCCAAAAGCTTTTAATCGTTTTAGAAACGATTAAAAACGTTTTAAACCAATATCCTCACGTCTTATTTCGTTTAACAATATTGTATACAGCGCCATTTTCGCTGGTGGTGATTTTTTAACATTTTTTTTTTGAGGAAAATAAAATCCCATGACCTCTTGTAAACTATTACCAAGTTTGATAATATTTGGTCCAGTAGTTTTCATTCTATGGCCATTTCAATGTATAACTTTAATTATAATGACCCTGTATATACCTGTAAAACCTCATTTGAAGATTTTATTTAATTACATTAATAGTTAAAATTTAATTACCTATAAGGAAACCAATTCACACCACATAAATATTTGTATTACTGACGTATGTTTTATTATGAAAAGGTTTTCGTTCATTGTATGAAACCAAAATTTATAAAAGTAAGCCGCAAACTTTGTCCAAAAGTTGTGAAAAGGATGTTTTTATTCTTTTAAGATTTCCATCCAGTTGAGGGCAAATACCACTAAGCAGATGCGATGGGAAAAGCAATTCTAAGGTTTAATATGAAAGATAAAAAAAAAATAGCCATCATAACTGCATATTTCACTTCGAGGCTGCCAATACAGTCTTATTTCTGCCGTTTCTCTTCTTTCAGCTGCTATTTTTTGGAGACATCCTTGAATTTTGCAAAAGCTACCGCAGCAGAACATCTTTCGTTGCAAAGATTCGTATCAGCTGCTCTGTTTATTCTCAGGGCTAGGCTCATAGGGTTTTGTAAGTAAAAACGTCGCCAAAAAATGGGACATTGTGAAAACTATAGGACTTCTGAGAAAACCATCCGATTGGGTGGCAACTTTGGCAGAACTTTTTCGTAGCTGGCTTTATTTATGGATTTCTACTTTATATTTATGTAGCTACGGCTTGAAGAACATCGATTCAGACTGAAATAAATCACAAACTTTGTTTTAATTATCTTTAAACACTATTTCGCGAATGGCTAATCTTTTATGATAACCAAATGATGATCTTACTTTGGAACGAACAGAAAAGAAACACTCCACTCTCTTTATTTTTCCATTTCTAATCATTATTCGATATGTATACTTCCATATCATGTTAAAGAAGATAAAAATTTCTTCACTTCGACATAAACACTGAGCGAGAAAATTTTATATTTTTATGATATGTTTTTCTTAATATATAAATAGACACAAGTAGGGAAAATCAGTTATAGACGAAAATAAATATTATTGGCTCATTGTCATGTAAACAATCAATATATGCTATCTTCTTAAGATGATTTGACGCAGGATTATTCAGATAAGATTTATAAGTAAAGACAAGATTTTAATGGTAAGTAAGGTAACTTACTTGCGTTTATAATGTTGTCTTTACTTATAAATACTATCTTCGTGTTATAGAATCACTGTGGTTGTTAAACTGGAAAAGGAAATAAAAAATCATATTAATTAAAACAGTATATGGTAGATGCTATGCATTTAATTAAAGCAAAACTTTAATTATATCGTGGCGTAAGTCATGAATATCTAATGAAAACGATACGTGATAGAGGTAACATCTCTAGCAAAGTTTAATATCATACATTTTTGGTATTTTAGTTTTAATAATAATTTGAACAAATACTTTTATGGAATTTGATTATATAAATATAAGACGCCTGCATTTAAATATTATACGTTTATAATATTATACGTCGATAATCCATATCAAAGGTTAATAACGACTTCGTGAAACGAAGATTTTGATGCATGAAGAAACGTATCGACAAGATATAGACTCATGTCCTGTTCTCTGGGGTCACGTGAAATCCGTTACATTTAATATCCGAGGAAGGAAAATAGTGTTCATTTAAAACCCGTCGGTGTAAACTAATAAACATCAAAGTTTCTCTTCACAAGGTTCTTTGTGCGTGTGTGTTTTGCTAATTTTCAGTATATTTTGCGACTTCGAATTTTGAGAACGCATGTATTTTGCACGCACATAGAAATATACAATGAGATTAATATACTCGTATTAATATCATTATTAAATGAAACATGCTAAATGAAATGTAATAAAAAAATTAGGTTATTTTAATTATTTTTCATTTAATTTTAGTCCCTTCCCTTCATTTAAAATTTTATAGTTACCAATAATGTATCATGAGGACAGTACACCTTGATGTACAAAAAATTTAAATAGTCGAACAAATATTAATTAAGGCAATATTTCACCTTACTGATTCTTCTATGTATCTTACTCCCTTAACAATAATTCTAACCATCGAAATCTATCATAACTAATAATAATAACCATCTTAATAATGGTTCGATGCTTTGCGAGCAGCATGTCGCAAAATTATTCAATTAACAATATAAAAATGCTTTTCTAATGACGAAAATAAGCTAAATTGTAAAGCCCCCGGGCAGTTATTTTCAGAATTAATGCATAATTATATTAATGTTAATTCAACTATATGTCATTATTTCCCAAGAAAGAAAAAGAAATTGCAAGGTATACTTGGAAATTTAGAAACGTGAAGTGAGAGAATATTATAAAATATAATTCAAAATAAACTATGAAAACAACTACAATATACAAGAGAAAAACTTAAGTTTCTAATATTTAAATTCAGGCATTATATACTTATATTTTTAGAAACAAAAATGAAGGTGTAAGCGGATTTCCAAAAAATATTTTAAGCCTACGTTTCAAGCAAAATGAGTATTATCCAACGAGACACAAAATGCGAAACTCGCGTGGCGATAGTTAAAGTGACCCTGACGATAGTTAAAGTGAATCTTCTACGTTTAAAGTAAGCTTTTATTGCAAAATTCCTCCCAATTTAAATATCGATTTTCTCTTGGAAACGTGAAAAAGTTTTGTTTTAAATAAGAAGCATCGTCTATAGGAAGGTAAGATCTGTCCCACTTAGATTATATTCTTGCCATGGGATTCCGATGGAAAAAACTCCTTTCCCCTTAGAAGAAATTTTCAAAAGAACTTAAACGGCTGGAAACTGAGCTCTGAATTTCAGATAAACGGAAAACCTTTACGGAAAACTGAGAAAATAAAGGAATATCTTCAGCCTTTGAGGAAATACCGTTCTTTCTTTATTCTGTCATGATTTTCTTTCCTTTTTATATCGCAAAGATTCGTTTGTTTGCTTCTAAAATTTCACAACTGCCCCTTTCTTTCTTATATCGCTTTATCAACGAGTTAAAAGAGTAAACGAATCTTTCTTTTTATATTCCATTGAACTTAAAACATATTAATAAACTATCACATTGATTTTACAAAGGGTTTTAAACAGCTATTTCGAAAAAAGAAGAAACCGAATTTTTAAGAAAAGTTATTGAAAAAAATATGTAATCAAACTTGAGTGGAAACGAAGCAGTTCCATCACTTAAAGATTGATATTAGGTTTAATTTTGATCCAATAATATTTTACTGGAACAAATTTTTCCACTTCCTGCCACTTTTCTTGTTTAGATTTCAAGCCAGTTATCCTCCCTTTATCGGATTGTTCGTATTCTGAATAAAGACCTCTTGCAATTTGTTCCCTCCTTATGAAGCTTGGAGCTTTGACTTATTGAATATTTCAAACTGGCTGTATGTTACATAACTTAAAATAAACCTAATTGTATTATTTTTTATTCTCGACAAAAAGTTTATATAATCTTTTAATAAGCTATAAACTTTCACTCCTCACTTATGAAATTAGGAAAGAGAGACACGGTCTTGTCCTTCACTATAACACAAGTAAATCATAAGCACGATACGCGTCATCACCATGATACTAAAATTCCACTATCTCATACTAACTATAAAATTCATAGCATCTCTCTTACTCATTTTAAAATCCGGAATTCTATTTCCTCTAGAATAGAAGGCATTGTCTTATCACTCCTTTAAATTTAAAAAATTTAACTGGTACCTTAATAAGATATGCTTTTTCTGTTAGCCTTTTCTTTTCCTTTAGCCCTCTATCATCTCCCCTGTTCTTGAACATGGTCCTTTCTTTTTCTCTTCAATTGTCTTTATTTCCTCTCGTAGTCCAGGAGTTTCAGGTCAAACTTTGACGAAGTCCAAAATGTGTTATAACAAGCTAATTTTCTGTACATGTATTATGTATTGAATAATCCCTGAAAACTCCTGACAACTACCCCGCTTACGTCCCAAGATACAGAACTAAAAGGACCTATGTGATGTGCAATTTTTGCAAAGCAAAGGAATGATGTGGTGTGTTTTTTGCACGCAAGTGGGGCTTCGAAAACCGATTTATTGCAATTCCTCTTTCACAGTAAAATAGAGTAGTACCATTAGTACCTATTTCGGATTTTGTACTATTTTTTTAAATTTTGAGTTGCGCGAGTTTTCGGTAACATTTCTTGTATACTGTATACATATATAGACTGGCGCTTGAAACGCTTTATTTTAATTCTGAAATCGGTGTACATGGCACATTAAAGAATACTTTTAGCTGTACAATTATATCGATAGCGCGTAGATACGTTACAAATTTCCATCATCGTGTCTAGGTTCTGGAGAATTTTCGTAGGATAGACCAATGCATTGGCGATAAATGGCTGAGCAAGTCAAGTTTGCTTTCCGACACTCACACCAGCGTCAGTATCCCTTCTTACAACCGCGGCTGATTAGTTGTAGTAAGTGGTCAGGAGCAGGGGGTAAGTGTTGCTTTCGAAATTAGGGTTCCTTCAGGCTTAGGCTTCAGGCATTCGCAAAGTGGAAGATCGTTTATCATCCAGCGTTGCACTTGTAAGTAAACACGTGACGAGTGTTGCCGGGTTGTGTCTCTAGTAGGTGGTAGAGAAGTGAGATGAAAATTATCCTTTACTGATTGCCGCGCAATTGTCTGATTGTATAATATCTCAACGTATCCAAATCAATATTGAGGCTCGTTTTATCGTACAGATGCAGTACAAAATTTTCTCCAGCACTTACAATGTCGTCTCGATTAGCTCGAGGATCGTTAAGTACGGAAACCGTCTTTTGCAACTCTGTACTTCGGCTTACACATTGAAATATTTTTCCTTTTCCTTTTCTGACTAATGACAATGTTATGTCATATCCTCACACGCGATGTCAAGATGTTGTGTCACATCCTGACATCGCGGGTGCAAAAAAACAGTACATTACTTAGATTTCTCATTTTATTTTTTATTTCCGCGATATTATAAAATTTACTTGGAATTTTTCCGCTCCCAGGTTTTAACACATAAATGTGTAAGGTCGTTTCAGTTCTTGCTACCAGTATCATTAAAATATGTGTCCATGTCGACAACTGTGACAGAAGGTTCAGTTACTACATATTGTATCAACGACGAGCGTGTCTGCGTCAGCAAGGACAAGTCAAGGGAAAGACCCCTAAGGTTTCTCTCAAAAGAATCCAAACGTCAACTAGTTTATTTCACCAAAAGTTGATCACTTAATTTTATTAATCTGAAATATATTTTGATTTCGATATTCACAATGCTTTATAACTTTTGAATTAAGTTTTCTCTCACAATAATAAAATTATCGTGGTTACACTTTCAATGGCTGATTGCTTTACCTGGTCACTGTGCTTACATTCGAAACAGTTGAAGTATGAATTATGTGAATGAGAATTTTCATAGCATAACTTTAATTGGTCACATAGGAATCCTTTGATAATTTGTCCGAAATGCTGTAAATCTTAGCTTAATAATTAGAATAGTGCATATTGAAATGTTAAAGATATACGAATGAACCTATTATACATATTCTTATTATACAAATTATACATATTCTTATTATACATATTATACATATTCTTATTATACATATTATACATATTCTTATTATATATATTATACACATTCTTATTATACATATTATTATATATATTATTTGCACATATTTATACACACTGACACTCTGTAATAATCAATCTCTTGAATGTGTGTGTGTTTTAGTATACACTTATAATATGGTAACCTTCAAGAATTGGTAAAAGGGAAAAATTGCAAATTAATAAAACAGCAAATACAACAAAATCTGTCTATATTGATAATCTGTGTATAACGATATTTTCCCCAGGTATCGATGGATATAGAGTGTAATATATTTAACCGTATTTATAATGATAAATTGTCTATAATGTACCTTTTCACAGACCCTTGGTTATTATTATAGACACATTTCGCACTATTTCAATGGCAAAAGTCCCTATCCTTTTTCCTCAAGTCGGATATGTTTCATAGTTACGTATTCAAAATTATTTTCAAATTTTTACAAACATCTATTTAAAATTTTTTAAAATATTTTGTTTTATGTCTCTGTCAGTTACAAACTGGGATAGCGGTAAGTCAATTCTTACTTGCATTATAAATATAAAACAATATTTCCAAACCAACATAATTCTTGGCATCGCTGGTATAAATACCATCTTTATTTCTATAAAAAAAAAGTCCTCAGATCTTATATTCACATTTATATGATCCAGCACATGAGATGAGCTTGTCTGGTGTTATCATTTCTCATTGAATTTTGATGGCTGACAGTTAAAATATCATACGCATAATATGTACGTATACAATACATATGTCGATGTAAAATTATAGCCTACCTTCTACAGGGGCGCCGATTGTCAATGGGGATAACGTAGTAAAGATATTTTTTTCTTTTAGGGGGAGGGCTAAGCTCCGAAGTGAACAAAAAGTATGAAATAAGAAAGCATTTTTTTTTACTTACTTACTTATTACTTAATTATTTTACAAGATCACTGCTGAAAAAAGAAACTAACGTAAGCTACTGGTTGTTATTATTATTTTTTTAATAATCGAGACAGGCTAATGAAGAATAATTAAAAAACTGTACATTAAAAATGTACAAAATCTTATTAATCTGGATTTAGAGAACAATTTTTCTGGCCTTCTGACTATCAGGGGGTGACGGGCCCCCCCCCAGGCATAGGTCCTTGCCAGAACGGGTCCCTGGGCTTCACCTGGGCCCCTGGCTGCAGCCCTGTTGCCCACCCTCTCTTCGGCCCTGCCCTCCTTATAAATTTTCTAGTTACGCGGTTGGTTCCGTCTGGCCAAGTATCTTAAAAAAAATCATGCACGTATTTGCTGATCTGAGATGTGATTTATTCAAAAAAGAATCCTGCTTGCTCTAAAATACGATTTATTTGAAAGTTTAATGCGCATACTCTGTGCTTTAAAATGTAATTTACTTTTATATTCAGAAACATAGATGTTCGTTTTAGACAAGCTGATAGCATAGTTCCTCAAATGGCATGAACTTACAAACGACCGAAATTTCTGCTGTTCTTGTCTTACGACATGGTATCAAAACAGCTGTAATTGTCATGTAATATTCAAAGACTTTATTATTCGTACATAATTTACAGTAAAATATCGATAATCCGAACTAATTAGGTCAGAGACCTGATCGGATTAACCGAAATCCTTACTATAGAATTTAATGTAAGCCATAATGGTTTAATATGTGTATTATAGGGTGCAGGCGTAACAAACAACAAACGACAGAAAATTCAGAATTACTTTATAAGGAATTTCAATGTTGGCAACACACTCTGCGTTGTTTGTTTCTGTCTAGTCAGTCGACTGCCATTGAAAAATCATCAAGCTGATTGAAAAAACTTCGTATTAACAGTGTTTTCGGATTAGCGTAGTTCGGATTAACAAGACTTTACTATATTTATTAATATAATAATAGTGTCTTTCTTTATAAAAATATATGATACAAAGAAAATGAGTCACAATACATATCAGAAAAATCCCAATTTAATTTTTAATTGATTCTTGGACACAACATTGAGAAAGAGACTGTTCTTTGAAAAATACACGACGATTTTTTTCTCTTCTCGTCCTTTTTTACCGGTAAACACGACTTAGTTCCAGTACAGGAAAATAGTCAGCTGAAAAAGAAGTAAAAAACTTTTTCCTGAGTTCAAAGGCGGACTTCCGTTCGGATGGAAGCTATTTTTGCAACGGAACAGGAAAGAACATTCGCAAATAAGATGGAAATAATGTTTTTGTTGCTCGAAAGTGGAAATTCTGGGAAGTATTGGGATAAGAAATAGATTTTCAAACCTTTAGAAACTCCTGGTTTTTGGGAGGATATTTTGCATGAAGTAAGTGTGGCGCCTCGATCGCTAGCATGAAGTTAGTCAAAGCCGTAATACTCTATATCGATGGTTAAGAATTGTATTATTTGTTGTACTAGAATCTGGCAACAGTGAAATGTTACTTTTAACCAGTGAAGGTATAAAAGACTACAGTTCGTTTTACACTCTCTTACTCTTGCATGCATATTTCTATTTGTTGTCACGCTAGCGATGACTATTATTTTACTTTTTAAAAGTTCGTTGTTAACGCCTTTTTGATGTCTCGCAGTACGTACAATTTCGCTACGTAGTTTATCGTCAAATGGACATAGACTGATTCTGAATGTTCGAGCGATGTTGTTTCTTGCTGAATAATGATTACGTGAGTACATCCTGGCTAGCAAAGCTTTAAGTGATCATTTTGTTACGTTATTAATGTTGTTATTGTTCCTGTTGGATCGATGTCTTTTCAATAACGCATACATATACTGGATATTTGGATGGGCTGCTGCTGATATCAAACGGACGATTTTCTTAATGTTGCTGTGAGTATTGTGTACCTGTATTGTAAAAGTTCAATGACCACTGCATGATGGTGATTCCTTTTTAATACTGTCATAATGATGCACTTGCCATTCAGCTATAGAAGCATATTTATTTAAAATAAATAATTACTCACTATCCATCTTTAATGAATAAAAATTATGGCTACGTTCAAGAAAATTGCACGTTTATAAATAACAATATTTTGATCATATCTGTTAGTATAAAAACATTGCAAGATTCAACGAATCACAACTGTTAATCAATTCAGTGGATGTGTTCAAACGGTGAATTAAAAAAAAAAGGCTCTATAATCTGCGTAAAGAGCACGATCTTGTAGCGAAAACAAAAGGAACGTAAGACTTAGACGGTTTGAACATATAGAAAGAATGAAAGAAATTTGTGTGTATTTTACAATGCAAGGAGAGTAAGTGCCATACTGAGCCGAGACCCGTAAATTTTTTAGGGATCCGAACCTCTTAAGACCTAGGGAACAAACCCTCGGTCTGCTGCAAGTATTTAGTTGTTGAGAAATTCTATTTTTAGCAGAGTTGGAAGAAAAATCATGTTTTCTGCATATTAGGAGAACGCGTTAACGCTGGATCACTGCAGTGCCTAAAACGGGAGAAACAAGGAGAGTTAAAAAGAGTATAGATCAACTAGTAAATCCAAGGAAGAGGAAGAAAAGTGGAACGCCTTAGGCAAAAATGGTTAGACGGAGTGGAATGAGACATAAGAAGAAGAAAATAAAAGAATGGAGATGGCAAATTTCCGTTGGAAGACAGGTGGCTATAATCTTTAAAGAATCCCCCGTTCCGAAGAGGCTGTATAATCAAGGGAAAATAAAGAAAAGAAATGTATATTCAACATTGTTGACATTCTTTTTCAAAAATTTTAACATTCTTTTTCAAAAATTTTAACATTCTTTTTCAAAATTTTTAGCATTCTTTTTCAAAATTTTTTACTTTTTCAAAATCAACATCCTTTTTTCAAAATTTTAAAAATTTTTTTTAAAAATTTAAAAAATTTTTAACGATCTGTTTTCGAAATTCTTAATATGCTTTTCAAAATTCTTAGCATTTCTTTTCAAAATTCTTAGCATTCTTTTCCCAAATTCTTAACATTCTTTTCCCAAATTCTTAACAAATACTTCGCAATAATGTAATAACATTTATTACAATAATGCAGTTATATATTATCGTCATCAACAACCATTTTCAATCCACTGCACTATATCTTTTAGTTATCATAGTAGTGATATGTTATTTTCTTTATCAGTAGTGCAGTGAAAAGAAGTACAGGGGAAGCAGCTAATCACTCTGGAAACTCGTATTGGAAATCTGGACATATAGTTTAACATAGGTTGCAAATATCGGTCGTCACAGCTGAAATCCTGCACTTGTGTGTGTGTGTGTGTATATATATATATACATACACACATACACATATATATAGCGGGACTAATTGTGTCACCATATTAGTGATTGACCACCTTATTGGCTGCTTCAAGCTCGGCGTTCTGTCATGTGTATATATATACATATATTCTCTGCGTAAGTGCATATACTTGTTCATTTATTAACCAGGGATGTTCCATAGAATCAAGTAATGGATCACTAATTTATTTTATTATTATTTGCTTAACGAATTCTACCCAATAAATATTAAACATCTTATCTCTTTCAGGAAATTTCGCCCCAAAGCCTGATTATAAAATTCTGGTACCTCAAAAAAGTAAAGATGGTCATATATGATAAAATTTCCCTTTATCATTCTAATGCACTGAAAAAAAAAGACATGAAAAGAACGAAAATATACTTTCCGCAATCTCGGTAAATGCGAAGACATGCAATTCGTGAATTAGCATAAACAGAAGTAATTTGTGTTGAGAAAGGAAGTTTTAAGTTCATTACTGTTTGCCCATGGAGGGAATTATTAGTTCCATAGATCATAGTTAATTAAATTTATTCGTTAAGTGAATGTTCATTACCTGAAAATGCTAATTATATGTAATAGATTATATATAAATAGACAGTTATTATATTCGCTCGAGTAAGATTGCGATCACTAATATTGAATATCTTCCAACATAACCTTTAATCATCTATTGTCGTTTTCGCAATATAATGCTTGAAAAGTACTTCAATTTACTCTTGAAAAAGACTCAGAGTTACTTTACCTGGGAGATTTAAAAAAGTATGAAAAAACATACGAGAGAAAAATCCTGCAATGATGATGACACCCTCTACGCTTAATGTGCAAACAGAAGTAGTATATTAAAGCACGCGGAGAAGGTAATATTAGTTAGAATGTGACGAGATTTACTTCCTTTCTTTTATTTGAGAGATGGATTTTTCTTATCGAAAACAGATATCTTTCCTGTAAATTTCGAAGTTGCTTGAAGTACAAAAATCGATCTAAAATGAAAGTAAAGTTCTGAATACAATGAGCCAAATTTCACGGATGTTTCTTCCTCAGACAATTCTTGATGCAGATAAATTAAATCAAAATAACAGACAGTGATTAAGAATTGCGATAATGTTTGTTCCGATACTTTATAACGGGTAATTGTACATTAATTTAGCGTATTTTACAACTTTTCAATTTTCCATTGCCAAAAATGTCTATGACAAAACGTGAATTTGAAAGTGACATCTTTATTCAAATGGAAATGATAATTGCCAATATTCGGCGCCTTTCGGATAATTAAACGATTTTTGCAACCTTAGAAAGAAGCCAATAAGCTCGACCAAGGATCATAATCTATTGGTAAGGATATTGACACTTTGGAAAACGGTTGCCTGTTTTTCTTCTACAGAAAGAAGAAATATATCTCTTGTCATATTTTAACGCATTTAGAAGATACATATGTAATTTATTTGTGTTTCTGAAGTAATTTATTTGTGTTTCTGAAGTAATTTACTTCGGTATTGTGTCTTCGATAGAAGAATTAAAGGCATTTTGTACCTTTCAAGGTTGTCAACTGTCGTTTCCATAAGTTCAGTTGTCTTTTTCATATATTGAGGGCCGATTAACTGTCTGAGATCTGTTTCAGCAAAAAATACCTCGTGATGAAAATAGATCTCCGTTTATGACTCGCCTAGAAGTCACAATGTTTATTGGTAAGGTCTTAGATATCTATTCCAATGTTATCATGGAAACAGTTTCTATTGACTTTCAGGCCGTCTATTTTAATTAAGTCAATGACCATGTAATTACCAATGAAACAAAGCTGGGTTACAAAAGCTAAGAATACCTCCCTATTATCTAATGTTTTTTATATGTGCGAAGATAAATATATAATCCTACACTTATCTCTTTGCCTCGCAGAAGATGCGCATATTTCGAGGTAAAACAACAAATCAACGGAATACATTTTGCTCGTATTGAAAATTGCCAAGAGGGGATCAGGATAGCTCAATGGCGGATTTGGATAGGATTGCATTCTTACCTCCTATGAAAAGGAATAGGGGAAAAGTAGGAATGTCGCCGAGGGGTATTGTTTGCTCCCTTTCTGCAAAACAAATTATCCAAGACTCAGGTGGTGAACCAGATTTTCAAAGCTCGCTCTTCAAAGCCAACCTCATCAGTAATCTGGACGGGAAACGGTTTCCGTCTGTCTTTTTGTCTCCTCTTATTCACACAAATTTTCATTATTTTGTTTCCTTCTTTTACATAGATCGCCTTTTCTGCAAACAAGAGGCTTGAAAAACATGCTGCAGGTAATTTAACAGTATTGGGGAAAACCGTTGATTTTCCCTTGAAACATTAGACGATTTTAATATACATATTGTCCAGCCATTTTATATTACCTACTAAATCATCATCTAAAGTTCTAATGCTATATATCAAATGCGCATAAACTGAGACGCCATTTTATAAGGTACGCTTACCTAGTAGTGTGTTGAGCCTCCTTTAACTTTAAAAATAACCTGAGTTCGTCCAGAAACGAATATAGAAAAGTTTTGAACACCTTGTACAGAAAGAGTACTGTACATATGATCACCACCTAATTGCTGGAGATTCAACTGAGGTATAACCCAGATAGCAAAGATTGTCCTTGGGATATCCTGAGGACGTTCTAGACATCCTCAGTACGTCCCTAAGGCGATTTTTCCTATCTGGGAACTCTGCTGAAGTATACGTTTTACAGGGAACATCGCTTTCCAGCTCACATGATGATGATTTATAGCTGGATTTTGATACGGAAATTGAACGGATGAGTGCAGCACGTAAAGTTTCGTTTTATGTTCTTTGTTCTAATTCATGGAAATTCGAGTTTTGTTGGCCGACACCTTATCCTACTGAAAGCAACTGCGTGATTAAAGATAAAATATCAATAGGATTGGATGTACATGATCAGCAACAATATTTACGTAAGATTTCTTACATTATTCTGACATCGTTATTACGTCATTAAGACATTTTTACGTTATTACGTTATTAAAACATCTTTAGGTTATTACTTATTAAGCCATCTTTACGTTATTACTTATTAAGCCATCTTTAGGTTATTACTTATTAAGACATTTTTACCTTATTACGTTATTAAGACATCTGTACGTTAAGACATCTTTACGTTATTAAGAGATTTTTACCTTATTACGTTATTAAGACATCTTTACGTTATTAAGAGATTTTTACCTTATTACGTTATTAAGACATCTGTACGTTAAGACATCTTTACGTTAAGACATCTTTACGTTATTACGTTATTAAGACATTTTTACGTTATTACGTTATTAAGACATTTTTACGTTATTAAGACATCTTTACGTTATTACTTATTTATGTAAGGTACTCTGAGGTAAATTTATGGAATCAAAACAAAGTACCTGAGGACCCAATGTATTCTCAGAAAATATTTCCCATACTTTTACACCACACTTCCATTATCTGGCAACTATTCTTTACAGATATGAAATTTCTGAATGGAAGTAAATGTTATAAGCGTAAGGTAAAATTAATAAGTTGGCTTCTATGCCAATTTCAAAAGGATTTGGACATCTTTCGTCAGGAACACAAAAAGAAATATTACAATATTTATGACGTCATTACTTGACAGTTGTGCTGCATTTACAGACAAGTAATTAATATGAAAAATTAAGTTTTTATATTCTTCATTTAAATATTTAAATATCTTCCGTAAGTTGATTTTGCATTCCTCAATTTAAGATTTTCCATCAAAATTTTCTTCCAACTCCAATTAAATTATCAAATTTTACAAATACACCATTTATTATACCTAATTTTCGACACCGATGTTTAAGCTCAAGCTTAAGGGGACCTAGGACTTTTAAAATCCAAAAAAGTACCAAATTTTGCACTAATTTCAGAACTTGTTAACTCAGAAAGTATTATATGAATTGAAATGAAATAAAAACAGTTAAAGTAGTCATACAGTCAGCATTCTTGCCGCATCAGTATTATTTTAAAATACTTTATAATCTTTTTAATTTACAAAATATGAAATGCCTAATTTCTACTTAACAAAACACCGAGCCAAACCTACTGCGCGAATGATTACAACTTAAATTTTAGTTTAATATGAGTTTTTATTAATAATAATTATTTAGAAATGTTGTCTCTTTGCACTCTACCAAAAAAAAAAAGTCATGAAAAATATTAGACACATTTAAAATTTTTTAACTTTTAAGTATGATATTTATGTAATTTTTTGATTTTATGAATCTGTCTCATGTTTACAAAATACAGTATATATGGCAACATTTACCTAGGGAGGTTAAAGTTTCATAAGCTGAAGCTATTCTAAAAGTTTCGTTAAATTATATTAAACTGTTTTTCAGAAAATATGCGTGCAAACTTCATAAAGTACGTTTCGTGAAAACAAGCTTCAAAGTTTTATTTGCCTTTAAATAATATACTACTGGTGTTTATGTTTTTGCTGCTTTTTTGAGCTTAATACTCAATCGATTTTCACTGGGTTTATTTTAAAATGTTCAAGAAAATGTATACTTTTTTTACAATAATTAAAAAAAAGATTTTTTGAAGATTTTAAAAGTCCTATGTCCTCTTAAACGTAGGTGCTGCAAATTACTAAGTGCAATAAACTCCCCCAAGAAAAATCACAAAAACTTGCCCCGGTGGCTTTGTATGTTGAACATTTTTTGGTAATTGTCTTAGCCCTGAGAAAAGGGTAATAATATCTTACAACCTACATCATTTATCTTCATTTAAAATAATGTATATCATGTAGTACCACATTAAAATAAAATAGATAAGATTAACCTCGTATGCAGATCATAAGTAACTTCATATTAAAAAAAAATATTCACACACGAAATGACAACTATTTTTATTGCAAATTTATTTATTTATTCTGAAGTTTCTTCCATTCATTTCGTAGAATCGAAATTTGAAAAGAATGCCACAGAGATAATAATGCCTTCGCATTTCTCCGAGAATTGTTTCAACAGTTTTATTCTCTCGGGATTTCCGTGCGGTTGAAGCCAAGTACGATATATATCAGTAAGCAGATGCGATTGGGAAGGCAATTTCTAGGTTTAATACGAAAATATCAACAACTCAAAATAGGCTCCTAAACTATATATTTCTCTTCAAAGCTGCCAATAAAAGCTCACTTTTGCTTCTTCCTTTCTTTGACTGCCATCCTTTGGGACATGCCTTTGAATTTTGCGAAGAATATCGTAGCAGAAAAACTTTTCTTGCAAAGAATTATATAGGTTGCTTTTTTCCTTCTCGTAGCCATGTTGTTTTGGAAGTAAGAAGTGTAATGGGTCCCTTTGCCTTTTAATAAGGAATTCGTTACTTTTATTTTATAATTTGTTAATTACTAGCCATACGTAGCGCTGGCAGTATTGGAACTTGTTAATTTAAAATAGTTAAAATACGTCATGATGACGTAAGTATTTAAGATGAGTACTTTGGTACCTCCATGGGGTTAGTTTGTGTTCTACTGATCCCCCGAACTGGATTACGCATGCTCATGCTAATCAGTAGTTGAAGATGATGGCCCCTTGTCAATACTGAGATCTTTCATTGGCTGATTCGATGTGGTTACAACACGTCACCTACGTTACTTACGCCACCTAACAATATCCACTGTTTGAAGCTAGTTAGAATACTGTACCATTCCGACTTCATTTTGCTGCTGTTAAATACGTTTTCCAAATGAGCTTAGAATATCCATGAATCCTTATTTGAGTAAAACCCCCAAGAAGAGTTGCCTCCTTTTGTAAAGGTACCAAGACTTCTGAATCGTGTGTCCACAACCAGATGTAATGTAGACTCAGATACCACAGTTACTTATCAACGGCTTGAAGAAGCTAATAAATGAATTATTCTAAGCTGTAGAGGACGAGAAACCCATTGTAACAATGAACTTACCATGACAGACAAAAAGGGCGTTTGTTACATTAATTTGGGACTTGCCATCTGTTTATTTGGGATTATATTATCACATGTTATTTATTTTAAAAACGTGTGATCAAATAAATGTTATCGATAATTTTCGGCTGTGTTTCGTTAGTAACACAGCAGACTTTAAATCAAAGCTTGGAACGTTAAGACCCATCCAGCAACACTCATATTCCGTGAGGAATAAAATCGTTGAAGATGTTGATGAAAAAATGAGACATGGTAAGAACTCAAAAACTGTAAAAATACCTCTCGAATAACGGGCAACACTTGAGGCATTTCTTCAAAACAGAATTTAACTAGGGAGCCACAGTTGACATCTATCATAGCCACTCATGAACTACTTTCATACGGACTTCGAAAGCTGACAATTTTTCCTTCAGTATCCAAATGCGATACCTCACTCACAAATAGATATTTTATGCAAATAAATAAATTGGAGAATTGTTTTTAAGAATCGGCTTCTGCTATTCCTATTTCTATGGACTGGAGTCAGAGATTTTTGTGCTGCATGTAATATTCAAATATTTTTATTGTTACAATTCCCAGCTGATGTATTTCAAAATATAGTGGAATTAGCCGCTATTTAATGTCATTTTTGGACAGCTTTGTTTGTAGCGTGAAACTAAACATTTACACCAAGTGAAAAAAAAGTGGGAAAGAAGATTTATTTTGCGAATTCTTCGTCCCTGTTGATGACACGGCGAATTGTTTGTATCTGTACATGACATAAAACAAGCGAAATATCCTTTTCAAAGTAAACATTTCAATTGGAAACTTCTTAGATTTTTTTGTCATTTTAGAACCTGACAAGTTCAATTTTTAAAAACAAAAGCGATAAAAATGAAATTATTAGCAGTGTTTGTATTATATAGAATAGAGATATAAGAAATAGTTCTTGCGTAATTGGAAATATGTGTATTTCGAAATTTTGAAAAAGTTTAACGTATGTTTCAAAAACAAGAATTCATGATTTCTTGTGAAAAAAAGGAAAAGTGCATAGATTTATTCATAAAACATATATATTTTTCTAAATTTATCATGACAAAAACGAATCCAAATAAAAAATAGCATAAATTCCAACTTACCAAAACTTACTGAAACCAGATAAATTTCTGTTTATTATTAATCGTTAATATTGTTTTAAATTATAATAATTGCTGCGATCATGATATCAAAATGATAAAAGTAAAAAGATTGAGCAATCAGACGGTTAATTTGTCCCACTGTAAATGTTTGAATGCTTTTTCTAAAGTCTCTGTTTTCGGGGCTGGGGAGGGGCAGACGCAGATTGATAAAAAAAGATGAAATATTTAATTAAATACTGATTATATATATTATATTTAAGCACTGACTTGAATGTATGTAAGAGAATAAGCTAATATTTTATTTGAATAAAACGACTTAATTTTTTAGACTTACTTGATTTTATTATATCTAATAAATTCATGCCTAAACAATTGCAGAAATCACCATATTTTCGTGCAATAAACCTTATCTATAACTAGAATCATTTGTAAATATTTTATACTATTTTCCACTTTTTACGTCTGTAGAGTGGTTTGTAATTTGGGATGGGATCGATGGCCCATCGAGACCTCCAAATAAAGTACTCTTACCCGCAGATATTAAGCATGGGATCATTAATATACAACACTTTTATTATTGCTAACTCTTTTATTGTTAATAACCCTTATTATTATTATTATTATTATTATTATGTCCGTTATACATTTTTATATTACACAGCGTCAAGGAGATAATCACTATCCTCTTGATCTAGAATTCTTGGTTCAGTTCAAGTCTCACCCAGAAACCTGAGAACTGTCCATATATCTTCCGAAAATATAGGCGGTGCCCAGTAAGGCAGTTTTTTGTAGGTCTGTTGTCGTTATGTCAGTAATGTCCAGTTTTTCTAGGAAGTTCTTTAAATTAGGTGTGATGGCCCCCAGTGCACCTATCACAATCGGGATGACTGTTACTTGTTTTTTCCAGAGTCTATTAATTTCTTCGGTGTCTATTAATTAATTATTATTATTAAAAGTTTCTATGTTTTTGCACAATTTTTTTATGTATCCACTGCAGTTATTTCGAAATTCAAAATTAACTAAATTAATCCAAACGTGTTATATATAACTACTAAGACTCACTTTAGTGACAATATGGAAACCATTCCCAGACAAATCGTCTCCTTTAACAACCATATGCCCACCATATTTAAAATTCTTCTTCCTTTCTACACTAACTTTCAAACTCCCTTCTCCTCATTCGTAAGCCACTACTTAAACTCCTTTTCTTGTTTCAGAGACATACCATTTTGCAGTGATCTTCTGCCTTATTTTAAATAGAGAAATTGCACTATTTGAAATTGTCATTGACAAATTTATTTTTTTTAACTTCTTTTTTAACGTAATGAAATTTTGAAGTTTAGAAAAATTGAAGCAACTAATAAAAGATGTGTGAGATCCAGGGGTTTATCCAGGATTCATAAACTGGGGGTGTGTTCAAGATTTTCAGCGGGGTATAGATTAGATTTCATTAATTTATTTTCATTAAACACATTATGTGTTTAGATTTCATAACAAGTATTTGTTCAACGAAGCCGTAAAACTCAAGAAATATAATGACTGGAAATATGTATAAACAAATAACGGGCGAGTGATAATTGGGGAGACGGACGGTACGGAAGTGATTCAAATAAATTCTGTAGAAGACCTCAGTAACATTCAATGAAAAATAAATAATTCAGTGCCTAAAATATATGATAAAGTGAATATAAATTACGCTAAAACAAAATAAGTGAAAAGGATGTGGGAAATTTTAGAATTTTATACATGAATGCAAGAAGTATCTTAAACAAGATTGATCAAATAGAATACTTAATAAAACAACTATATTGTTCTGATGTAATTATGATAACAGAGACATGGAAAAGAGATAATTCATTAACTTCACCTGAGGGATTCACTGAATACTCAATCTATAGAATTAATAAAAGGGGGGGTTGGGTATTTCTGTTTACATATCTAAAGGAATAAATTAAGTCGAATATTTGGACGAGTTGAGTTATTGTGATGAAAATATTGAATTAATAGGTTTTAAAATATATGACTTCAACTATATTGTATTGTATAGACCACCTGAGGGACATATTATGAAATTTATTGAAAAACTTGAAAACACCTTGCATTATTTGCATAAAGTTAATCGAGATATATGTATTATGGGAAATTTTAACATACGTATGGAAAACAAAACGCAAACAAATCATATCTTATTAATTTAATGGAACCTTATGGATTTTTTAATTTGATTTTTGAGTCAACTAGAGTTGATTCCAATTAAGATAGTATAATAGATCTGTGTTTAATTCAAATAAAATTACTTATTAAGTTTAAAATTTTAAAGAAACAGTGATCATTTACCTCTACTTTACAAAATAGATAAGGAGCATATTGTTAATAAAACTCTGGAGAAGATAACGGTCAGAAATTTCTGTAGAGGTAATGTTGAAAAATTTAAAGATAAATTAAGAAATATTAATTGGAATGTGATTTTAAATGTGACCTTAGAAAGTGAAGTGTTATGTGGTAAATTTATTGACATTATAAAAGTTGAATATTTAGATAGTTTTAAACTTATTAAAATAAAAAATAAAAAAATAAAATAAAATATGGTTTGACAACAATGTTAAGAAATCAATCAAAATATATAATAAAGCATTTAGAAATTTCTAAAAACTAGAAATAAATTGGATTGGGACGAATTCAAAATAAATAGAAACTGAACTAACAATCTAATTAAAGTTAAAAAAAAATATTCCCAAGGAAAATTTCTAGTTGAAAATATCAGGCACCAATGGGAAAATATTAATGAATTGCTCAGGAATTCTAAAAAAAAGAGACAAATCAATAAAACTACAGATAGAAAATAGTAAAATAACGGCGAAAAGTCAAGTGCCATAGAATTTAATAATTTTTTTGCAAATATGGCAAAACATATGATTTATTTATTGAACTTCGTTGGCAGAACATATGATATCGTTATTGTTTCTTGTTGAATACGAGAAATCCTTTGCTTTGTCTTCCGGAAAGAGAGCCCCGTTACTAGCATCGCTACTGCTCTCTTTCCATTTCCCAAGCAAATCGTTTGTATGGTCTCCTGATGTACATAATAATAAGGAATAAAGTATTACTATTCTATTTTGGGTGACCAGACCCAAATTGTAAGGGATTGGAACTTAGACATAAATAGAATCTCTGTTAGTATGTTTTTTGTTGAAATAACAGAGGACGAAATTGAAAAAGAATTTAAAAATATCAAGGAAGATAAATCAGCAGGAATTAAAACCTAAAATAACAAAACTACGTTGGGAAGAACTAAAATATCCACTTCTTAAAATTTTCAATAGAATAATTGAAACATCGAAGTTTCCGAGTAAAATGAGAATTTCAAAAGTAATTCCAATATTTAAAAGGGCTGATATAAAATATAGAAATAATTACAGACCAATTTCAATTCTGCCGATATTTGCCATGGTCCTAAAAAATTAGTTATAATAGATTTCATAAATAAAAATCAAATTATTTCTCAGAATCAATACGGATTCTTAAGGGGCAAATCAACAGAAGATATATCGTTAAAAACAGTGGGAATATTACCAGAAAAAAAACAGAAAATAAGGAATATATAATGGGTCTATTTTTCGATTTGTGAAAGGCATTTGATGTCATAAATAGAAAAAGGTTAACAGAAAAATGGAGAGATATGGAGTTAGAGGTGCAGTTCTCGATTTGTTTGCAGACTATCTTAGTCATAGGTGTAGAGTTATATGAGCCCGTGGGGCTCGAGCCCCCCGATAAATTTTAATAAGGGTTTGGGCCCCCCCAATAATTTACTAATATTTTTAAAAAATGCAACTTTAGGTAGTTTATGAAAATTATTTTTGTGCATTTTCATACAATTTTTTTTTAAAAGACCCCATCTCCTTGCTAACTGTATACCCACTGGGCTATTTTTCTCCAAACCCAAACGCTGACATTACTTTACGACCTTCCGTTGATGACCAACTATTAGGAAAGCTATTGTTGTATCTTGTGGATTTGGGGGCTCAAACGGGTGTTCAATAGCCCATCCTGTCAAACACACGCCCAAGGGAATCGCCGTCAAAGGAGGGATCGCTTTGATCTAGGGGCTGTACTTTGAACATTCCTAAGTGAAAAAAAAAACACCATAGGCAGATGCCTGTCATTATCATAGGCGTAGAGTTTTCATAATTATTAGGGTGATGGGGCACGAAGATATTATTGCACATTTATACATTACAATATATGTAAAATTGCAATTTATTTCAAATTATTGGGGGGCGGGACCCCACGGGCCCATATAAATCTACGCCTATGATAGTCGTGTTGAATCTTTTACATTGACCATCTAAAATGGAAATGATTTTTCGACTGGAAAAAGTGGCTAGGGCCATAGCTAGATGCTTTTTGCAAAGGGGCTAAAAGTTACAGGATGAGCTCAGAGAGCTAAGCATTCGTTAATGTTTTGATGTATTTCATTAATATATTTAATGATACTAAATATATAAGGAGACTAATATATTTAGCATTAATGAACAAATTTAACGTAAATTTTTCATTAAAAACTTAGAAGTATACTAAAATTTAGAATTTCTTTTATCCCTTCCAGTAGAGTAGATGAAGATTCAAATCTTTAACGAAACAATACAGAGTTTCACCAGGAGATTCCATAACAAACAGTTATTTCGACACTGGCGTAAGGTTTAAAAACACGACGTTTCGGGAGCCAACTGCTCCTTTTGTCAGGTGTCTTTACCTGACAAAGGGATCAGTTGGCTCCTTAAACGTCGCGTTTTTAAAACTTACACTAGCGTCAAAATAACTGTTATCTTTGTAGAAAACATTATGTGGACAATATCAGCAGCAGGAATCCATTTTGAATAAATTTTTAACGTAAAATAGTAATTTCCATTATCGTGTATAGTTTTATAGCAAACAATATTCTGAAATAATTTATTTTGAGAAAAAATATTTTCCAAGGTAAATTCAGCCCCCTTTAGCCCCAGTCTGACTTCGGCCCTAAAAAGGGGACTAGCGAATCAGAATGTCTAATCAAGGCAAGTGTAGGCACGTACGCACGTGCGCATTCAAAAATAAGTATGTTGTGGAAAGTCGAAAATATTTTACGAAATTCAACTTAGCGATAAAAAATAATTGTTTTAATTTTTCTATCACGCAGATAACAAGAATTCTAGCCGCGCGCTAAAACTGGAAGTAGAAAATCTCAAAACGTGCATAATGGGATACGTGCAAGTGCATATTGGGATACGTGCAAGTGCATATATCTATCCTTTTATTGATCAATAACTTCAATTGTTCACAAAAATTGATTCAGTTCAAAAATTTGGATTGAAAAAACGATTTTTTACGGCTGATAAAAAGCTCTTATTTTTAAATTCTTTATAAATTTCGTTTTAAACGTAAACCTTTCTTTAATGGGCAATTTAATTTATTCAATGTACGTCAAAAATGCAAAAAATATCGATATTATAAAATCTGTAAATTTATTAATAAAAAAGTACGACTATGGATAGATGATTGAATTTCAACGAACTTCCAAGTCTTTAACAAATAAATTAGACACCAGTGTCTAACGATTAGAAATGGAGGAAAGCAGAAAAATCTAACTCGTTACAAGGTTCTCCTCCAGATTGGAAACATGCTACATAAATAGTATTTTACAAATTGATTTCTTAAATTTTTCATTTTTACAAATTTTAATAATGTAAACAACATTAATTTCGATTTCTTTAGACTATAAAAAAAAATTGTGCGTTATAGCCTCATTTGAGTGAGATTGGGCACGATGAAACTTGAGTTGACGTATGTATTTTAATTAAATAGAATAGGTGGTAACAAAACGATGGAAAAAATTCCCTGACATTTCCCTGACTGATTTCCAGATATTTCCCTGATATTTTTACGACCATGTTGCTGGCAAGAATATGAAAAATATTAAATGTACAAATGCTATATAGTATTTGTACATGTGTGAAAAAACCTACACAATTATAAGAAAAAATTAAAGGGCTCGGTGTTCAATCTTCACCACGGCAGGTCCTAAGTATTTTTGCTTTATGTCTATGCTATAATTCGGGCCTGCTACAAACAGTGTTTCTTTCAGGAGTTCATGGTCGGGAGGGGGGTTGAATGGCATTTTTGGGATGAAAGGTTTTCCGCTTACCATATGCCAATATATATATAATTATATATTATATAACATATCTGCGGGAGGGAGCCAATGATCGATTACGGGGTGGGATGTATGCTAAAAAAAACACTGAATACAAGAGGCACTGAACTGTTATTCATTTCTCCTTACCATATACCAAGTGAAGACAGATTTCCAAAAAACAAACACGTACAAAACACCTGTTGTGAAAATCTATTTCGAATATATATTTTAGCGTTAAAGAACAATTTAGATCATCTTGTACACAACAAACAATTTAAAACAAAATGAACGCAATTTTTGATATTGCAACCTTTTCAATTCTTCGGTTCTTCAATAATTGATTTTCAGAAAAAAATGAAGCCTAGACTTTTCCGGGGCAGGGGGCTAAGCCCCTCTGACTACGGCCCTGATGTGTAGAAGAATTATAATCCTAGAGCAAATGAATCTTCGAAAGAGCAGTTCATTTGATGAGCGAGTTTGCCCATCTCTAACATTTGCTGTCGTTTTAGCAATGGAAAATTTTCATTTTCCCCTGATTTTCGTGAAATTTTAAAAAATTCCCTGAGAATTCCTTGATTTTCCTGACTTCCTCGTTCTATTATCATTCTGTTATAAATAAATTTGGGCATCACTTTTTTTACTGTGATGCTGGGCAGGATTAGGCTTGAGTTGATGAATGTATTTTAATTAAATAGAAGTTATAAATAAATTTGGACACAACTTTTTTTAAATTAAAATTGAGACATTCTTTTGACATGTTTTTTAATAAGTTGTTGCTTTTACACCATAAGAACTACTATATTTTGGGAATATTTTAGCAATGTCATTGATTTTGCTTTCATTTAAATTCCAAAAGAATAATATTTCTGTCATAGGACGAAACTTGTTGTTTCAGAGTGTAGGGTTGCGGACAAGTTTTTAATAAGATCCTGCCCATTTTCCGGCTCTGGTCCCTTTCCTTCTCCTAGGACCTAGGAGCATGACATGTCGTTTATGGATGACACCGCCCTGTAGTCGCTCGACAATATTTCTTTTGAAGAAACACCGAAATGTAGAGCATCTATTTTAGGTTTCCGAGATAGGAAAGTCTTCTTTCTTCTGGCCAATTTATCTAATTACAATTAATATTCGCTAGTTATTTTCGCGTTGTTTTCTTTTCGGACAGACAATGAGTGTGCAATACAATGAATGTAAAACGAAACCGAGTTTATACTATAAGCTAAAAGTTTTAAAGGCAATACAAAAAACAACGCAACATACTCCCAAATTGTCATCTTCTATCATAGAATTCCGCTTTCTACCCTGGAAAGCTCCCCCACTCCTCCTTACCCTTTTTGTCTTAATCAAAATTCAAAATTCCATAAAACAAACACTTCCACAAACATCAGAAAAGTCGTTTTGGTTAAGCAATAAAATAAAATTATTTACAAAAATGTCGTTATTTAACATAATAATACACATAAAGTACACATATACGAGGGGGGACCCAAAAATAACCGGAATCGTACTCCTGCGCATCGTGTAGTTGTAGTACGAGGTTGCGCCGCTAAAGCGCTGTGGGAGGACATCTCCTGAGACTGTATGCCAAGTGGCGTCAACCGACGACGACGAGTGTGGTTTCTCTGGCAGTTCTGTGTGTGTGTGTCTATAGTGCATTCGTGACACGAAGAAATGGCAGATTCTCAACGAACAACGTGCGGCTGTGAAGTTTTGTTTTTTACTCGGCAAGAACGCAGCAGAAACTGTTGTGATGATGAAAAATAGCTTACAAAGAATATGCTCTCAGCAAAACGCAAGTTTATGAATAGTTTGCTTGGTTTAAAAGCGGGGAAATGACCATTGAAGATCAACCCCGTTCCGGTCGTCCTTCAAATGCGCGAACCGAGGACAACATTGCCAAAATCCGTGATCTCAACAGGGAAGATAGACGCAGAACAATCGACCAACTCGAAGACTTATCCGGGTTATCCTGGAGCTCCATTCAGCACATTTTGCACGACGATTTGGGAGTGCGACGAGTGGCTGCTAAGTTTGTGCCCAGACTTCTCACCGAAGTGTAAAGGGATCGTTGCGTGGAAGCCTGTCGTGCAATGAAGAACTCAGTTACAGACGATCCAGAGTTTTTCAACGAAGTCGTCACAGGTGACGAGTCATGATGTTATGGGTACAATCCCGAAAGTAAACAACAGTCAAGTCAATGGAAGTCACCTGGCTCGCCTCGTCCAAAAAGAAGCTCATCAGGTTAAATTGAATTTGAAAACGATGCTGATCTGTTTTTTGACATCAAAGGGATCGTACACTCAGAATTCGTCCCTCAAAACCAGATTGTCAACCAACAATTCTATTTGGAGGTGTGTCGCGAAAACGTCCGGTCTTGTGGAATTCCGGCAAGTGGTTACTGCATCATGACACTGCTCGCGAGCAAACGGCTCTCAGTGTTCGCCGGTTTTTGGCCTCAACGCAGACGACTACCTTGACACACGTGCCCTATTCGCCAGATTTGGCTCCCTCGTTCTTCTTCTTGTTCTGTCGGATGAAAAGGGAATTGAAAGGCATGCGTTTTGCGATGTCGACGAAATCAAACGCAATGTCACGACGGCGATAGCAGATATCAAAGAGGCCGAATTTGCAAGGTGCTTCCAACAATGGAATTAACGTGTGGACAAGTG
>QLNU02013614.1:17872293-17889141 GCA_006491805.2 Dysdera silvatica
TTCTTCTCTCTCTCTTTTCAAAATTAGAAAAATGTAATTAAAACAGCGGTTCCACTATTAGCATTTTTTTCTATGCCTGTTAATATTTTTAATCGTTAACCTTACAGTGGTTGTTAAACTGTGCGGGCTCCGCGAAGAATTTTGGCATCAAAATATTCAGGAACTGGAAAAATCGTGTCCTCTTAATTAAAGTTATTAAACTAGTTTTTAAGTTCTAAAATGGGATGTTTTAAAAGAGATCTGGAAATCTGTCTCTGTTCTAAACAGTGATTTTTAAAACAATAAAGCCCAATAAACACACTAGCGCTTAGTATGTGCCGCCACCTATTGTCCTGAATTGTAACTAAAAGAAGTTCATTTTATTTGTAAACGTTTTTCTGATTACCTCAGGCCAAGGCATAGTTGGGCGTCGCCTTAGATAATATTTCTGGTGGGGGGTGGGGAGGCTGGTAAGCTAACGTCCCTCAGGCTGTTAAACATTTTGAGTAGATATTATAAGATAAAAATAATTGATATTGCTTGACAATTAGTAATGAGCTAAAAAGTACCTTATAAAAAAATTCCTCACATTTTTTTTTAAATTGGCTTTAAAACTTTTGAAAATAATTGCATAGAAGAATCGGGCAAATAAAATTTTTAAACGGCTGGGAGTTCGAGACTCCGCCGCCGCCCCCATATGATCGCCCATGTATATGGGCAATTGGGGCCCGAATCTGCCCCAAATACTTGCTCATAATTTAGAAAATTTTACTTTGAATGATGCGCGTGTCCTAACTATAGGCGGTCGCACGAGCGGGGCTGGCGGGGCCGTGGTCCCGCCTAATCATCGTGGAAGAGCGCCAAAGGCTCTCGTCAAAGATGGTCAACAAAATAGCACCTTCAGAAATTTTTACATTGCCAAAAAAAAAACCAATTGAAATGTATACATTGCAAATAGAAAACAAAATAAAAAAAAAAAATCTACTCATAAAAGCACATATTATTTTAATAGGGCGTTTTGTATGCCAATTTTGTCTATAAAACAGTATATATCAATGATAATATTTTATAACTATCGCTTTGTGAAATTTCCTAAACCTTGTTTATTGTGGTTACGTTAAAATTTCAGAATTCGTGTTATAATAAATCATAATGGAGTGGTTCTCAACCAGAGGGTTGCGTGCTAATTTCTGGAGGGTTGCCGCAACTATTTTTATTTGTTTGTTTGGATGTTTTATGGCGCAAGAGCATCTGGGCTATACTGCGCCAAGCAACTATTTTTAGTTGCAATTATTTTTATAAGGAATTTTATACCAAATGTTTCCAACGCTTTTATATTTCAACATGGCTACACACATTGCAATATTCTACTAATGTTAACTTTATATCTATAATATATATATATATATATATAGACCATAAAGGAAATAAAAATATGTATGAAAGAAATGTTGAAAAAGCCTTTGATGTTATATTTTTTTTTTTCCATATATATCATCATCATCATATTCAACCATTATCTATCCACTGCTGGATGAAGGTCTCTCCAAATGCTTTCCACACAAGTCTATCCTGGGCCATTCGTTTCCACGTCACCCCAACCTGTTTTCTTATTTCATCCACCCATCTAGTTTGAGGACGTTTTCTAGGTCTTCGGTGGTCTCTTGGAATCCAGTTCAGAATTTCTGTTGTCCATCGTTGATCAGTTCTTCTTGCAATATGCCCAGCCCATCGCCATTTCAGCCCTTTTACTTTAACAATGATGTCCTCTACTCTAGTTTGCTCTCTCACCCAAGTGTTTCTTTTTCGATCTCTCCTAGTTATTCCAAGCATGCACCTCTCCATGCTCCTTTGCGTTGTCTGTAACTTTCGTATTGCTCCAACTGTTAGACTCCATGTCTCTGATCCATAAGAGAGGACTGGCAATACACACTGGTTGAAGACCTTTCTTTTTAGACACAAAGGCAATTTCCCCTTCAGGATAAAACTGTTTCTTCCAAATGCACTCCAGCCAAGTTTAATACGTCTGTTGAGTTCTTTCATAATGTTGCCATCCATTGAAATCAGCTGGCCAAGGTAAATATATGAATCAGCAATTTCTAGCTCAATGTTGTCAACTTGTATTTTTGTTTCCTCTACAAAATTATTGAACATGATCTTAGTTTTTTGTAGGTTCATCTTGAGTCCAACTTCTTTACTTCTAGTTGAGAGCTCCTGTACCATGTCTTGGAGTTCTGATGGGTTCGTTGAAAAAATAACAATGTCATCAGCAAACCGCAAATGATTTAAATATTCACCATTTATTTTTATTCCCTTGTTATTCCAATTTATCAGCTGAAAAATCATCTGTAAAGCTGAAGTAAAAAGTTTTGGAGAAATGGTATCTCCCTGCCTCACCCCTTTGCCAAGTTTGATAGTTTTGGTATCTTTATGTAACCGAAATTTTGCACTTGCATTTTTATACACACGTTTCACCATGTCAATGTACACATCCTCAATGTCTGTTGATCTTAAAGAGTTGATGACTGCTGATGTTTTAATAGAGTCAAAGGCCTTCTCATAGTCAATAAATGCAACACACAATGGAAGTTCATATTCATGTGTTCTTTCAATTAATTCTCTTAATACTTGAATATGGTCCACTGTACTGAATCCACTTCGAAATCCAGCTTGTTCTCTTGGTTGAGCTGCATCTAATTTTTTCTGCAGGCGATGTGTTAGCACTTTTGTGAAGATTTTATAAATAGCAGGTAACAAGCTAATTGGTCGGTAATTTTTCAAATCCTCTTTATCACCTTTTTTATGCAATATATATATATATATATGTACATACAATATAGTTATATATTTATGTATTTGTATTTAATGTGTTTTCCTTACTCTGTTAAAAATGTTTTTATCAGGTAAATGTGGAGGCGGTGGACAGAGGGGGTGTCGCGGATTACTTGGCTGCCATAAAAGTGGGTCACGGCTGGCAGAAGGTTGGGAACCACTGGAGGTCATAACCAGGATTTAATTTCGGGGGCTTTCAAAAATTTGTGCGGCACGTATCGATACAATCGCAGTATGCAAGGTATAGGCATACGCAAGAAATTCATAAGGGACGGGTTATAGACTCAATGGGGGGGGGTTACAGAGCTACAACTCACATATTCCTATGTTAAATATACAAAATTTCATTGCAATGGGGGGTTACAACCCTCATCAACACCACCTGCGTACGCCAGTGACGCAAGGCCGTAGCAGAGGCTTTTTTTCGGGAGAAGACGGGGCCCTAGTCAGAGGGGCTGAGTCAGGGGTTTATCCGGGATTCATGAACTTGTGGTGTGTTCAACATTTTCAGGGGTGTGTGGATTAAATTTCATTAAGTTATTTCTATTGAACACATTGTGCGTTAAGATCATTATGGGGTATCACAAATCTGAGGGGTGTTAGTGGCGTGTATAAACTCGTGCTAAGCTCGTCAGGAAAATAGTTCTTCGAATCAAATTATTTTAGAATTTTATCAAAAAAAAATGAATTGAATAGAATTTCAGCACAATGAAACTCATTCTTTGACATTAAAAATATACCAAAATAGATTTCTGTAGTAGATCTTGCGTACATTATTGTGTACGTTAATTTGCGGACCACTTTTTCACTTCAATTGTATCCACAGACCACTTTGACAAATTCTTACGAATTGACGGCTAGACCTTAATATAAAAGGTAGCCGGGTCTTTTTTGGGGGAAATGTGTTTGTAAAATTGGTCTTTGAAAACAAAAGAAATAGAACAAAAAATCTAATGGTTAAACAGTCGAACCTCGTTATGACGAACAAACTTAAGACGACTAACATTTAATACTAACCGTTTTCTGGAATTCTATCAGATTGCAAAATATTGCAAATGTACTATCAATTTCATTTTTATATTTAATTTTAACATTTAATAATAATTTTTATAAGCGTTTTTATTAATTATTATTTCTTTTTAAATAATGACCCGTCTCGCGGACCATTTGGGACTCTTTGGCGGACCACCAGTTGGGAACCACTGTGCTAAACCATCCAGGGGTTCTATAACGCTTGTCCCCGGACCTGTCAAAGGTAGGGGCCTCGCTAAAGCAAGTGGCCCGGGAGTCACGGAGGGCCTGCCCACAATTACTTTTTACGCGGTCAAAGTGGCCTGGTATTTATAGGGTTGGTGCCCCTGTAGAGCCGACATAAAATTTTACGTTATCAGCTGCCTAACAACATTCACAAATCGTTTATCTACAGAAGTGCTTTCCAACGCAATTTAAGCCGCGGACCACTTTGTAAAATTCTTACGATTTGACAACAAGACCTGAATAAAAAAGGGAGCCTGGTCTTTTTTGGTTTATAAAATCGTTCTTCACAAAAAAAAATAAATAATAAACAGAAAAAAATTTAATGATAATGCAGTCAAACCTCGTTAAGATGAACACGCTTAAGACGAATTACTTTTAATACGAACCGTTTTCTGAAGTTCCGTCAGATTGTAAAATACTACAAATATACCATCAATTTCATTTTTATATTTAATTTTAATATTTAATAATAATAATATTTTTATAAGTATTTTTTTTAATCGTTTTTTTAAATAATGACCCGTCTAGCGGACCACTTGGAAGTCCTTCGCGGACCATATATATAATATGATTTAAAAATGGCTATTTTTAACCAGATAATAATTATGGCATAATTGAAACTAATATAATTAAATATTTCACTAAGAGCGAATTCCTTCCTTCCATCCATCTATCTATCTATCTATCTATCTATCTATCTATCTATCTATCTATCTTTCTTTCTTTCTTCCTTTTGCATTCAGTTTTGGCTTCGAAAAAATAACCCTATCTCTGTGCGAAGCACAGTCATCTGTTTGCCAAAGCCATCGGGGGCTAACTAACTTTTCCAGGCTGTATTCCAATTTAAATTACTTTCGCATCACCCTCTATATATTAATTTTTCATTGAGTGATTTTTGAATTATTCTAAAATTGATTGAAATTACTTAAACTTTTTATAATATACCAAACAACAATATCAATCAACGTTTATTGGCGTAGTGATACTAACACCGATGTTATGGCGTGATCGGATGGTGAAACGTTCGAAAGAAAATAAATATTTCTGCGTTCGGTGGGACCTGAACCCACGACCTTCCACTTGCCGGGCGGAGGCTCTACCCACTGAGCTACGAACGACAATATATAATCTCTTTACGAACGTATATATATTGTTGCCAGTTATTTCGCAGAATGGTGTAGTACATGGACTACTATTTAAACCAAATTGCAAAGAGACTGGTATTAAATTGATCGAAATGCACGTTGCAGCATATGTGTGTATTTATATAAATCGAACACTACGCAGATTAAATCAAACAACAATGTCAATCAATCAACGTTTATTGGCGTAGTGATACCAACGCCGATGGTATGGCGTGATTAGATGGTGAAACGTTCGAAAGAAAATAAATATTTCTGCCTTCGGTGGGGCCTGAACCCACGACCTTCCACTTGCCGGGCGGAGGCTCTCCCTACTGAGCTACGAAGGACAATACATACTCTCTTTACGAACGTATATATATTGTTGCCAGTTATTTCGCATTTATATATAAATACATAGGCCACAACGGGCTTTTCGATCAATTTAATACCAGTTTCTTTGCAATTTGGTTTAAATAGTAGTCTATGTACTACACCATTCTGCGAAATAACTGGCAACAATATATATACGTTCGTAAAGAGATTATATATTGTCCTTCGTAGCTCAGTGGGTAGAGCCTCCGCCCGGCAAGTGGAAGGTCGTGGGTTCAGGTCCCACCGAAGGCAGAAATATTTATTTTCTTTCGAACGTTTCACCATCTAATCACGCCATACCATCGGCGTTGGTATCACTACGCCAATAAACGTTGATTGATATTGTTGTTTAATTTAATCTGCATAGTGTTCGATTTATATACATTTTTATAATATGTTGTTAAGAGTATTATAAGTAAATATATTTAATATTACTATAATGCATTTATGTTATCTTTTAGTTTGAAACGAGTTTGTTTAAAATTATTTCTTCATAAAAGTATTCACAATTTTTATCGCAGGAAAAATATGCCTTTTCCTTCAAAAGCCAACAAGTCGGGAGCGAAATCTATAACAGAAACTAATGCAGAGCCATTCAGACACCAGAATGGATTTCGAAGTCGTAAAAGGATTTAGATAGGCAAGAGAAAAGTTTTATAAAATGCTTTTGCATTCAGTTTTGGCTTCGAAAAATAGCTCTATCTCTGTGCGGCGAACGTGTCGCATCCCTAAATGTGTGTTTTTTCGCTTTCCTTTTATTTGATTGAAATTGCTTGCAAAGCACAGTCATCTGTTTGCCAAAGCTATCGGAGACTAACGACGAGAGAGATATAGGGTCGAGAATGATTACCACGGAAACCGAGGCCATATATCAATTGCAAATTGTCAAACGGGCACATGTCCATGAAGTTGGGTTTCCCAACAGTTGAAAAACCACTTCATTAGTCTCAGCGATTCGGAGAGATTTCCAAAAAGTCGATTTTTTTTCTTATGGTGCAATCAAAAAGTTTCCTATTTTTTCCAGCAATCAGAATTCTTTGGATTGCGTAGTGAAAATAAAGAAAAATCCAGCCTATTTTTTCAATCCTTTGCGTTTGCATAATGAATGTGCGTAATGTGATTAGGCAGAGTGCCATTACATTTAGGGCCTGTCCATGGGATATCTAATGTTTTGCTCTATGGAAAAAGCTTTTGGAACTAAATTTGCAGGGAAAATTCTTCGAAGGATTTTAGCGTTTTATTCTAATTTTTCGTCGCCATGTTTTCTCGGAAAATTTTAAACGAACGTTTGACTCCCTCGTGTCAATTATTTACACGTGTTGGTCCTCACTATATACTTTTCCTTAAAGTGTTCTCTAAAAATCCACATTTTCGTTAACTGAAGTCTATCAAGCGCAGCTTTCATATAGCGAATTTTATCTGGCATCATTATTCATTTAATTGCCCTTATATACAGGGTGTCCCAGGAGGTCGTTGACAAATTTCTAGGGGTTGTAGAGGACAAATGAAACGTATCGGCCAATGGAACCTATGTCCGAAACGGAACCGGTTTCGCAAGAAAGTGAATTTAGTGTATACGTCCACCTCGCGGCTGCGTAACCAATTACATCAATTAAAATATTTTTTCCACATAGAATTTAAGTGATTCACCTAATAACACAGCAGAGACAAAAAATCCGGAATTCCCTTTTCTGATCCGGATCTGTGTACCACATAGTCAGCAATAAGCATAAAAGTGCCTTTTTTAGCACACTGGAAATGAATTGTGAACTGCCAAGTATTTACTGATGAAGCGACTTTTTCACGAGACGGTATCCTCAACCTGCCTAACATGCATATGTGGGTGCACGACAACTCAAGAAGTGAATGTGCCCATACAAGCCAACAGCGCTTTAGTACAAATGTGTGGGCTGGTATTATCGGTGACTTTTTAATTGGTCCTTACGTACTACCTAAAAACGTGAGTGGTTATATTTATAAGATTTTTTTAGAAGAGGTGTTGCCGAATTTGTTGGCTGAAGTTCCAGCAGCTTCACGTCGACACATCTGGTTTCAGCACGATGGGGCGTCGCACTCATTTCAGCACGAACGTGCCGGCCTACCTTGATTGGATCTATCCTCATCACTAGATTAGCAGTGGCGGACCAGTCGCATGGCCACAACGATCCCCGACCTCACACCCCTGCATTTCTTCCCGTGGGGATACATGAAGTCTCTGGTACACAACACACCTGTAACATCCGACTTCAACCTTGTCGCCAGGATCGTGGAAGCAGCGGCACGTGTCCGTGAAAAACTTGGCCAATTTCAATGCGTACGAGACTTCATGCGGCGACGTTGTCAAGCCTGCATTATGGAAAATGGAAGGAATTTTGAACATCTTCTATGATGTAACTATGACTTTTTCCTTCATAATGCATTCTTAAGTTTGTTAATAAAGTCATGTTAACACCGCTTTCGACTTCCTTTCTTTGTGTGTTGGTCACGTTGCTGTAGCACCGCACGGTTTCATTTCCAAACACAACTTCCTATGTAAAACTTGTTCGTATTGGTCTTGACAGATCAGAACGTCAAGTTTGTAAATGTTGAAGAGTTGTAATTACTGATAAGTGAATATCTCATACTGTATTAGACCGAACTGGGGTCAAACAATATTGACAATGCTAAAGAAATCTCAGCTGTGTCGATAAAAATGTCGAAGTTATTTAATATTATTGAAATACATATAAACTGACATAAATTAATTACAATCTATGTATAATTCATAATACATATTTCAGTCAGGATCGGCGTTAGGTGAGGGGGGTATGGTTTACTGCAATGGAATATTATTTATGTAGTCTTCCATCGGGTCAGAAAAGAATTTTCGAGTCCCTACTACGTGCTACTTTCCCTCTTACAGATTATGTAAGACAAACATTGTCTAGAGTATGATACTTCTCCCGCATATGTGTGTGCAGAGGAAGTAGCACTTAGGCACATGGCATTAAATTAATCGAAATGCCCATTGCAGTATATGTATTTATACAAATAAAACACTACGCAGATTAAATCAAATAGCAATACCAATAAACATGAACTCAATTTTTTCGTTCAGATATCAAAACGACATACTCAGGAGAGCATGTGTACGAAATTTGGGTGAAATTGGCCAAGTAGTTTTCCCCACAAAGAGGTCTAAACACCTCCTGTTTAATTTGGATCACCCTGTACTTGGAGGTCCAGTTCCAGAAAACTGCTAAATTTTGTGGTATAAATTATTTGAATATTAAGAATTAGGACTATCTTTATCGGTCAGCAGTGAAGCGTTTATGCTGTACTAAAGTTCGGATTGAATATGATTGAATTGAGTTTACGATTGTTCTTGAGTAAATGTTGTTGGCTGGCAAAGAAGGGTAATTGGGATTGAAAAAATAGAGCCATTTTAGATGCTCGACAATTGGCGGCTTCAGGACCCTGCTAAACTGAAGAAGCCAATAATAAATAAAACCATAGACGTAGTTCTCCTTTTAGTCGGTGGCCCAGGTTGGTCTTCTTGCTAAATGGATAAAGTTTTTGGCACACACACGTTCATAGTACAGGCTAGAGTTTTACATGTATAGAAGAAACAGATTCATTGCCCAGATCCATAGTGGAACAGGGGATTCTCCCTAGCAACCTGAGTCTTTTAACCGCTTGACCACCAAAGCACATGAGGGATGCTCCGTTTCATTGTATATGAGGTTTAAAAGATATTATTACTCTCCTCAGGGTTATCCCATTTCCCAAATGTAAACACACAAAGTCATCGGGTTGGGTTTTTAAAATATCTTCGTGGAGAATTAAGGTGGGTAACGTTTTTGACATCCACGGTTTCAGTTCAGGCTGAATCAGGCATGGGGAACCTTTTCATGTTGGGAGGCCGCATTCCAGAAATTTCACTTATTGTCAGATACAGGGGTGTAGCAACAATTCTAAACTTATAGGGAGGGGCTCAAGTAGTTTTTGACAGATCATGAAATTTGGCGTTAAACGGAACAGTGTATTTTTCTTTCCAATGGGGGACTTAAGCGCCATTTCCTGCGTTACTGATTAGATATATATCAGACCCCCATTATTCGAACTTCGCTTAACCAAACAGACAACTGAGTACTTATTATTATTTTAGTAGATACTCGTTCAATACTTTCGGTAAAAATATTCATATTCGCTTTCTAATGTAATGGAGAAAAAGAGACGCTTTCCCCATCCTGGATTCGAACCAGGGTCCCTCCGTTTAGCCCGGAGTGTCTTAGACCGCTAGACGAATGAATCTCTTTCGAAAATCGCGTCTCTTTTTCTCCAAAATTACACAAGCTCTAGTTTGAGCTGTAATTAATACGTGGGTGGCAAAAATTATTGTATAATAAATTCCCCCACGAAAACTCACAAAAATCTCGCCCCGGAGGCTTTTCTGTGTTGACCATATTTGGCAATTGTGTTATCCCTGTGAAGGGTAATAATATCTTACATCTTTACTAATTCTTTAATTATGGCGGTCAGTTTCGAAGGGTTATTTTGTTGATACTTAATTCATGTTTTGTATTTAAAATACGTTCAATTCATTTTTTGTATTTGAAATACGTTCAATTCAGATAATAATAATAATAAAGTAAATAAATAAAAAATAAGATGGACAAAATCATATTAATAAAAGGATTTGGTCCGCAAAATTTCGATTCGTCCAAAGGGCTCAAGCGCCCTTAAGGCCGGAGGTTTAATAACCCTGGACAAGAGTATTTTTTTGCTTGCTAAAGCTGACCTTTAACAGAACAGGAAGTAACCATCGGTTCTTAATCTATACGAAACTTTACGAGTTGAAGAAATGCTGCTTCCTTCGTGCGTTTAATAAAACTTGTAATGGCAGTGCATTTAAGCTCCATGATTTGAACAAAAAAAAAACTGCCATCAAATCTTGGAAGTTGTCAAAAGTGAATGATGATCAGTTATGAATAATTGGTACTTCGGATTTCGCTGATATGTATAATTTCGCATTCGCAGAGCTCCAATTTTCTAAGCTAGACGAAAATTATAGCGCCCCGGTAGAAAATTAAAATCATGTGGAACAAATAAGCGACTATATAAATAAATTATTCTCAATTATAAATGTAGTTTTGCGCCTCTTTGATACTTGGATTTTGGATACTTTTCTGTTGTATATAAGTAGCATTGTTTTTCTTTAAACCATTTCATGAAGGAATTTGAGCTTTTGATAAAAATTTCCATGTACCCTGGCGAGAGTGTGGAGTTTTGTCTGAATTTAAAATCTTTAAAGGGACGCCAAATTAAACAGTAATGGGGTGGAGTATTGCTTCATTTGGCGGGAAAAGAAAAGAGCATATTCAAATATCTAGAATCGAACTCGGAACCCTACACACATTGGCGTACGCAGGGGGTGTTGATGGGAGTTGTAACCCCCCATTGCGGTAAAATTTTGTATATTTAACATAGGAATATATGAGTTGTATCTCTGTAACCCCCCATTGAGTCTATAACCCCCTTACGAACTTTATGCGTACGCCTATGCCTACACAGTAAGAAAAAGCCGCTTTTCTGATCGGCTACCTACAAAATGCTTATTATTAAACGTTCCTTTCATTTCTGTTAGTTCGTTTCTTCATACCGCGGGGCTGAACTATTGTTTTAGGGTAAAAAGTATCGAATTTAGGACCTTTCGAAGCGACGACAAGCCAGTTTCACATTTAATGACCGTCGGACAAAATACTAAACGTTTTATTCCCTTATTTTAGTATACCTCAAATGATTTCCAGGTAATGCGTGGTTTACTTTACGTTATGTGACGAAAGATTTCACTTTCGACGAAAATCTATATTTCGTAAATGATAAAAAACAAAGCATAATGTTCTCCAGTCCGTTAACGAACGCAGGTCCACATCCAGAGATTAAAAAAAAAGCAGGTTTTACCAATAATGACACTGAAACTGCACGTGTTTCTGTTCTTATAATAAAAAACAAACCGAAGGTCGGCGGGTTTGGAAGGAAAAGGCAGGTCAGTAGATTTCAAAGTGGCCTCCTGACGAAGCTTTCCGCGGGCGTCAGTTCTGTGCTGGGGCTATTCGGATGGACGGCTGCCTTTCCCCCCTGCTCTTAATGCAGTTATTTCGTCGAAAAGGTTACCCGAAATGCTCTTTCGCCACTAGTCGTGCTCTCAGATGTTGATTGGATTTCCGCTATGATTTTGACAAAGTCCCCTTTCTTAACTCTAACCATCCCCATACATGTTTACATACTGCATCCCCTTACTTTATTTCTATGTTCGATGAAGTCTCAATTTCCCTTTTTCCCCGTTAAGTGGTGTGGGTGTGTTATCATATCATTTAATGGTATTTTTCAACAGGCAAATGCCCCATCACATTGCTTTAGTATAGCAATACATTGGCTGGAGGTTAGTTTAATATTCCCAAACGACTCCCAATTTTCTAAAATTTGAATCTAGTTTAGGATACAGGGAATGAGATACGGAAATACATTCCTCCAAATCTGAAACAAATTTCCAAAATCTATGGTCACTTTTCAAATGTACATTCTGAAGTCATGAACCAGGATGTCATCCCAACGTTTACAACACCTTGTATAATACATGTAGAGAGACACGTTTCAGATGAATAGGAACGTGAAGCAACAGACCATTCACTAGATGTGTGTTTTTATTCTTTTAAGTTCAGTTCGTCAAAATAAATTTCTCAGTATTTTTCAGTAAATATTTTTGTAAAAAAAAGTTTATGACTTAAAACGGGAATAAGGAATGTATTTTTTGTTACTGAAATGTATCAAGTAGGTAAATAGATCGCCCAATATTCTAAGTCCAATTGAAACGATAAACGTTTTTATCGTACTTCGGATTTATTTGAGTTGGAGAGGAATTGTTTGACGTTTAGCTGCAATCAAATCTGCGTTCAAAATGTCCACTTTCAGAAGAAAGGCAATTTTAAAATAAATCGATGTTTTCTTTTGAAAAGGTTTTTCTAAATCTGAACGGCTGGTTTGATTTAGAAAGGTGAGACAGGTTTTGCTGAGTCCAAACATTTTTTACTTTCGTGCAAGTGCAAAAGACAATTTGTTTTCAGTAAATTGGATAGTAGAAAAAAGTTCTGCGTTTCATATGTCGAAAATTCTATTATAACTAGCATTCGGCTATTATACCAGTGATGTCTGAAAACTGTTATAGAGTTGAAGGTAAATTTTTCTCCGTGAAATAGGCATCTACCCGTTTCTTTCAGTCTATCCTTTAAACAGATAACATGGTTCAAACAAAAATTGCAAGCCTTTTGTTTTATTTCTTACAAAAAAATACTCTTAACAACGCACAAAAAAGTTACAAAGCCACAAACTACAAAAATAGTTAAATAGAAAATATTTTATTATAGTTAATAAATACTGCGCTAATATAATAGCTTGCAGTTCCCGAATCTCTGGAGCGTACAATTTCAACAGAGTAAAATTCAACAATAGGCACTGCCGACAAATCCAGAGAGCTACACTTATGGGGATAGCTCATACTGAACAGCCTTTGACTATCCCTTGACACCTTTGACACCTTTGACAATCTGAGGACCTTGGAAGAGACTTGAAAGTTAGTGGAAGAAATTAGCCAAATGGACTGTGAACTTGCATCACAATAACAGAAAACATACTTTGTTGATAGATGTTGCAGTAGGTGATGACGGACAGACAGTTGAAAAAAGAAGCTGAAAAGACCTGCAAAGCTAGATGGAAAATTTTCGGTTGACATCGTTTTAAATTATTGCATTTCTTCTAAAGAGAGAGGAATTGTAAACGGAAGAATGTTTCATTAATAAAGAAGATTTAAAATGACAATTTTATTATTAATAGATGTGGAGTTGTACATGAAATGATTAATTCTTTTGTCGCTAACTTTTCCAATAAACTATCATTTAAAGTATAGTATAAGTAATTATTCTATTTTCAATTAGACAATTATTTCTTTTATATTTTTTCAAGTGATTTTATGTAATTTAAGGTTTATTATTAAAAATATATGTCATCGTTATTTATTACCATATATATTAATTAAATCAAAACATTCGACAATTGCTAAAGCAAAGGATTTTACTTCCCTTGTATAGCACACACACACACACACACACACACACACACACACACACACACACTTCCCTCATCCGATAAATACGCTTTGAAGATAATCCTTAATTAATTTAAGTTTCGTAATTGGGCATGCATTAGTTCATTTTAAAGTTTGTAATAGGCATGAGCCTAAGTTACTCCATAGCTTTTATAATTAAACTCATTAGATAATAATAAAAATTTCATAAACTTCTAACAAATTCTAAATGCGGTGAAACTTAATTGTAAAATGCAAAAAATATTTCCTTGATATTTAAATACATGAGAAAAGTTGTTCATATATATATATAGGTAAAAGTATGTTCCATTTAGTAAAAATAATTGTGTTATTTATTTACGAAATGCAAATTTTTTGATACATTATTTTACATTGCGTTCGTGAAATTTTCGCTTTAATCGAATTTTCTTCTGTTATTCACAAATTATTTATTCGTCTCCAGTAAACGAGGAAAAGCTTTTTAGCAAGAAATATGATTTGCACTCAAAATTGTAGAATAAATTTGCTGATTTTTATTTACTGGGTTCATCAAACCGGAAAAAATCAAATTGCAGTCTAAAAAATTTTAAAATCTACTTCAAAAGCAATTTTTCTCATTTAACTAATGAGACAAATTTCGTTTTCCAAACGCAATAATTGAAAATATATGTATTAAACATCAAAACCAGAAGATAACCGATTAAATCATTAGCCATTCAAAATTGCATTTCTTTTCAACTCCATGTTATATGTAAAATTTCTTAAATACGGAAAGTAAACTGACAACAGGTTTCAAATGCAGTCAATCAATTTAAATAATTTATGTCTATATCTCCAAAATCTCTAAAAAAGAATTAGAAATGTGCATCACATTTCTATGCATGTGCATCATATTTCTGTGCATGTGCATCATATTTCTATGAATGTGCATCATATTTCATGTGCACCACTTTGTAGCATTCCTCTCATAGGAGCATATATTTCAATTTAAATTACATGTTACAAATTCTATCGCCTGAGGAAATTTCCGAAAGTGAAGCCATCATTAACCGTAATTACATCGTCAAAAATACATCTTCTTAATGTCCAATATAGACAAAATGCTATTTAACTACTGTTTATGTTCTTTAATCTCTAAATCACCGAGAGATTTGAATAGTTTTTTAAGGAATTATTTCGAATGTAAAAATTATTTTCCAGATGCCACATTACATTATTTTATTTACGCAAATTTATTTACACATGTGAAGTACACATTTGATACATGCAGTAACACAAATTGAAAATATTACATCATATAAATAGGTCCCGAGTAAGTGCTGCAGCATAATCCGCTCGAGGCTCTGCAGAAATCAAATAAAAGCTAGGATGACGCATAAATATGTTTTTAAATCAGCTTCTTTGCAGATATTATCCTCCCTCCTGTAAGTTTTTCTCAATCAGTTCAGGAATTATAAAGCTTTTAAATTATATTTAAAAGCTTTATAATTCCTTATTTGCTTCGCCTCCTCACTTAGTGCATTCCACAATTTAGGTCTTCTATATTCTATATTATTCATGCTTTTCATTTCTGTTATTACTTTAGATATATGTAACATTTTGCCCCCCCCCTCAATATTAATTCGTCATTCAAGTATTGTCTATATGTTATATTCATTATTTCATAGAAATTTTTATTTTGGATTCTTTCGTACATTTTGTTCAATATAAAATATGCGGTTAACTTGTTCACTGGAATAATACAATTATCTTCCAGTATGACGCCTCAATCCCACTCCTGGCTACCATACAGTATTACAAGGAATTCACTCCGAATTTTTTCTATTAATTTTGCAATTTGAAATTAAATGTTTTTTAAATTGCAAGTTTATTTATTATTACTAAGTATTCTTACGATTGTGCTTGTTTGCCTAATGTAAACCATTTATAGTGAATAACTCCACGCCCAATAGAATAAAATTTTATTTTAAAAATCATTTCAAGATCTGCGTTTTTCATATAATCGTTGTTGATTTCTTCAGGTGCTTCCTTCACTTCGAAGTTTAGTAGTGAACTGGAACCACAGCCACATATCTCTTACTCCATGGATAATTTCTTCTCGTGTAAGATCTATTCACGTTTTTACACCGTTACGTCATCCGCCTATTCTCTTTTTTTCTGTCCTTAGTTTTTATCCCTACTGGATATAATTGGATTATTTTGCACATTTTACACCTCTCTCTCTCTCTGTTGTATTTTCTAAAATTTCGTAATCTGTGTATTCTTTTTATTATTCTTTGATGAATTCATAACAATATCAGTTTCACACCGAATAGTTAAGACTAAAGACAGACAGACAGATAGTCAGACAGACAGACGGGAGATTCCTTGAACCATTCTTATATATTTTAAAGTAAGATATATATTTTACCCTTTTATGCAAACTATAGCTTCATGTTTCTGTAAACTTCAGTTTCATAAAACATTTTCTATTCTTAAAAAAGAAGTTGACAATTTTAAGGTAGGTCAGTCTGAATGTGAATTTGTTGAAATGTACAATTTCTATAACTTCTTTTCCCACGATTCTCAATTCCTATTTATTTTAACGCATAGGTATTTCCAGCCAACACTACCTTATCTATGCTTTTAGTTTCTGTATTCGTGATAAATAGATATCAGGAAGATCTGACAGTGAGTCGACGCGAATATAATTAAACCGCTGACATATGAATCTATCAGCAATAGGGAATGTCTGTTTCCTGGATGGTAATTTATGGACTATGTAATCTTAAATCCGATTCTCCAATCATTCCCAACGTTTGTTGATTAGTTATCACAAATGGAGTATTTGATTTATAGCCATGTATTTTTTAAAGTGGGCTGAAGAAGCAGTCATGGACTGGTGAAGAATCCTCAAATTTCTTTAAAGGATGAAATATTAGATCTAACACAAAACTACTATTGTTAAGGGAATAAATTCTGCTTCACGTAACACTAGGTAATACTAATTTTTTAGAGAGATTTTATAACAATTTGCCGATGTTTGAAGTTCAGATTCCCTTAAATAAACAATCGCTAACACAAGCAACGTATTAAATTCAAGATGTCCCCTGGATTTTTGATTTTTCACAAATCTTTATAAATTTAGAAGAGACCGCTTTTTCCGCCAGATCCAGGTTGGAA
>QLNU02013614.1:17894966-17909347 GCA_006491805.2 Dysdera silvatica
ATGTAGTATATATTAGCTACTATGTAGTATATATTAGCTACTATGTAGTATACATTAAATTTCGTATAAAAATAAGGAAGACAGTCACTGAACAATGAAACATTCTCCAGAAGGCCTTCGATGACAAGGTCCTATCAAGTATTCATGGGTTTGAATTGTGAAGGATGATCTGGAAGGGAGTTTAAACAATACATACCGCAGATAACATACATCGCATCGGAAACAGGTTATGAGAAGACAAATAAAAAATTTTTATTTATTTGTCACAATGGTTGTAGTAACTTTCCATTTCACTTAGAAAATACATATGTATACAATAACACTGCAATTCAATTAGTTATAACTCAGTTATAATTCAATCTAGTTTCAATTAGTTATAATTCAATTGAGTTATAACTTTCCATTTCACTTTAGAAAAGACATATGTATACAATAACACTGTAATTCAATTAGTTATAACTCAATTAGTTATAACTAGTTATAATTCAATCTTAGTTTCAATTAGCTATAATTCAATTTAGTTATAACTATCCATTTCACTTAGAAAATACATATATAAACAATAACACACACACTGCAATTCAATAAACCACAAATAACCACAATCCATCGTGACGAGTCACCAGTAAAAATCATACGATTTAACAGGCTGAGGACCCTAACAATGTAATGGCGCAAAATCACCTCTTAGCAAATAATCTAATATTTTTTTTTCTAAATAGATTAATATTATTTATGTCGTTAAGAGTGTTTGGTATTTTATTCCAACTCCTTAAGCCCGAATATTCAATGTCCTTGTTATAAAATTCCGTTCTGATTTTTGGTAGTCTATATTGATCTCTTCTTCTGTAAGCTCGATTGTTTTCATAGTCTATTAATTCAATATTCTCTATATATTTATTTTCTTTTATTCTTTTGAACATTATTTTTAATATACTATAATCATATATCTTATCTATTGGTAGAATACCATATTTGCTAAACAATATAATTTGATTTAAACTTTTAGTTTTTTCAATTATTTTTATAAATTTAATCTGTAGCGATTTAATTAGTCTGGTATTTTTCTTATTTAGATTTTCCCAAATGCTATTACAATAGGTCAAGTGACTGTATATAAATGGATAATATAGACCCAGTAATATATCTCCGGGGACTGTTCGCGACAATTTTCTCAAAATCCCTATTCCCAAACTCACCTCCTTTTCTACTCTTTCTGTCTGCCTATTCCAATTCAAGTCCTTTGCCAATACCACCCCCAAAAAATCAATTTCCTTAACAATTTCAAATTCTTTCTCATTTAAATAAATTTTTTCTGAATCTTCTATTCTATCAATTTTCTTATTTTTTGTACTAAAAATTAACATTTTTGTTTTAGATTCATTTATTTTCATTTTATTTATTTTAAACCAAAGTTCAAATTTTTTAATTACTTCATGACCAGTTCTGGTTAACTCATATTTGTCTTTACCCTGAATAAACACACTTGTATCATCTGCATATAATGTTAAATGACCATTGTTAGATATTTGCGCTATATCATTTATGTACAATAAAAACAGGGACGGTCATCTTATTGTACGCATGTTATTTGAGGAATTAGGTATCAATAGCAAAGTACTAGGCGCTACCAAAACCAATTAATGTGCATCTGGACAATGTTCCTTATTGCATGAAAATGCAAAATTACACACTTCTCTGTCGGTCCAATTTTTTGCCAAACATCAATTTATAGGTTTTCCACATCCTCCATATTCTTATAATATATCCCTGTGTGATTCCTGTTACAGGAGGGGGCTCTTAAATTTATAGGGGGCTTAAAATTCGTAAATGTTTTGATATATTTCATTAATATATTTAATAATACTAAATATAAGCAGACTGATATATTTAACGTTAATAAATAAATTTCGTAACGAAATTTTGCATTGAAAACTAATGCATTTTAATATATCTCTCTATATTTTCCACTATCCTTTTTCACCGGTGTACGCAGGGGGGTGAAGGTTGTAACCCTCCACTGGAATGAAATTTTGTACGTTTAACATAAAAATATGCGGGTTGTAGCTCTGTAACCCCCACTAAGCCTATAACCCCCTTTTGAACTTTTTGCGTAAGCTTATGTCCTTATTGTAAGGCATATAAAGACTCAAACCTCTGTAAAAACATGATATACACAGGATCTACCGTAATAATAATAATAATAAGCTAATTTGAATACATTTCAGAGAACAATATCAAAGAACAATTTCCATGGTCATGTACATTTTTATACAAAACAAAAAATTTAAAATAAAATTCTACAATATTTTATTTTGAGAAAAAATATTTTCCAAGGGAAGTTGACTACATTTCTGGGGGGACCTTATCCCTCTATAGCCCCAGCCTAGCTACGGTTCTGATTCCTTCCTATTTTCACGAATGAAAATGAAAAGAATGCTAAAGGAAAGCGCCATAAAAGGACATTGCAGCAATGAAGAAAGCTCGGATAAATAAACTGAGTAGCATATCAGAAGAAAAGTTTTCTCAGGTGGTTGCCAAAAACATTCAGAAATGTTGGCAGCAATGCATCAATTCCGGAAGGGTCTACTTTAAAGAGAACAAGGGCCTTTAGTTTTTATGCTTAATATTTTATTTTCCATAGGTCAAGTCCTGTAACTTTTATGGCAAAGGTAGTATATATACATACAATCACAATAAGTCCTGCACATTATAAAAACATATCTAATATAATAATAATGACAAGTAGTTAGTTTAATTGCACCCAAGTTTAAGGTTTGTATTGTCACTCGCTAACTAAATTGGTGAACAAGTCTTCTCATCCCAAATGGACAAGAAGTGTCATTCATTTTTTCGGCCAGTACGCGACATTGTAGGCCTCTAATCCAAGCAAATTAAAACCTGGCTGCTAGAAATTAGTGCTTTATGAGCAGTTCATGACCCGCAAAATACTCAATGAGGTTGTATTTGCGCCTAATTGCGCTTGCAGAAGGCATCACGTAAACAAGTGCTAACCAGTGCCACTTTAATGAATGGGCCAAGGGGCCCAGAGTAAATAGGAGCCCCCAAATTGGCGAAGTTCATATTTATTATATTTTGCTTATTATAAAAATTAGGAAATTTAAAAAATTAGTGTAAAAGGGGTCCCGAAAGACAATTGAGTCCAGGACCTTCCCCCCTACGCATTTAGATGTCCATAGCTCTAACGCACAACGGATCCCTCGTAAATTTAAAAATGAAATAATTTTAAAACCAAAAGCATGGGCGTACGCAGGGGGGAGGGTTATAGGGTCAACTCCCCGAGTGAATATAAATATATTATATATTCTTCAATTTTATATATATGGAGTTGTAGTCCTGTACCCTCACTCTTAGATTTTCTACACTGTTTGAAGAAAGGCAGTTTTTATTGAGCATAAACTATATACTTGAGAATACGTAATCATACGTAATCAATAATATAATAAAATGACGTAATCATACGTAGTCATAAGTAAGAATACGTAACTATATAAGTAAGCATTTCTATTACATCGAAATTATAAATGCTTAATATTATCATGTGCAAGTACGTAATAATATCATTACAGCGTGTTGGAACATAAAACTTTCAGTTCATTAAAATATGCTTGCTAGCTTAGTTATAATTCAATATATCATGGTTCGGATGTCACGTTAAACAGTCGATCCCGTCTCAAATGAGTACGTCTTAGGACGTATAATATATCAACCAATAAAGCACGTACAGAAGAGGTAGAGAAACACATAAAGTCAAGCATTGCAAGTTACTACGTCATCTTTTGTCAGCCACCCAGGAAGTTCTGTCTGACCATCAAGAGAACTTGTCGCGCTAATAAGTTTAGTTGGTACGATGATGACAATGACGTCATTAATTTTGGTTGGTAGCTGATGATGCTGATGCATTCAAAGAAGAAGATCGATGAGAGATGTCACTACAAATGGCGGCCCCACGAATAATTGCTAACCTTAACTTTGTGGCCACCTTTCTCCTTTATTTTGTGCAAATTATGCATCATCATCATCTAATACCAACTTAGCTTTTTGTGAGACCGCCATTTGTAGACACCCTTTCCGTCGATTTTCTGCAAATTCATCATCGTCAGCCCATAAGCAGGCTTATTGTGAGACGACCATCTGTGGACACTTTTTCATCGATCTTCTACGAATTCATCATCAGCCACTAATCAGGCTTATTGTGAGATGGCCATTTGTGGACACCTTTGTCATCGATCTTCTGCAAATTCATCATCAGCCACTAAACAGGTTTATCGTAGGGCAGCCATTCACAGACACTCTTTCATCGATCTTCTGCAAATTTATCATCAGCCACTAACCAGGCTTATTGTGGGGCAGCCATGCTACACAGACACTTTTCATCGATCTCGTACCTATCATCAGCCACTTCAACTAGTTTATTGTGGGCAGCCATTTATAGGCACTTTCCTCATCAATCTGGCTACAATTCATTATCATGACAGCTAATCAGGCTGATTGAGAACAGCTCGTCGAAGGCAGATTTTACATATGAGTAAATACTTACTGAAAGCGTATTAAACAGAAATTCCTCTAAATACGTAAAATCCGGAAAACTTAAAGCAAAACGGCGTAAAATCTGTTACAGAATATATATATATGTTGTTACATATATATACACATAATAACGATTTGACAACAACAGCATGCAACAATGGATCGCTAGTCGTTAGTGTTTCCATGGAGTCGACAAGTATCTCTGTGGAAGACGACTGGACAACAGCATTAGAGCCACTAGAATATATATATATATATATATATATATATATATATACATACAATAACGATTTTGACAACAAATAGCATGCAACAATGATCGTTAGTCGTTAGTGTTTCTCCATGGAATCGACAAGTATCTCTGTGGACGAAGACGACTGGACAACAGCATTAGAATGGTTACCAGAATCATGAACTTGTTTCTCGTCTGGAGGTGAAGAAGGGAGTTCTTTTTCCAGGCTTCCCCAAGTAGGAGGAGGCTGGGTCGTAGTAGGTCCCAAAAGAGAAGACTTTGGAGACAGGGTCTGTTCATTAAGTTTACTATGGCGATATCCGTAGAAGAAATAAAGACTAAGACCTACAAGAAGAAAAAAAAAATAGTTTAATAAATGTCGGAAAAACCAATGATACATGGACGCCGACGGCATAACAAAAATATTGGGGGTGTCAATATACCAGTAGAAGGCATTTTGTTTGAAATTGGAGGGGGATATGGAACCCTAATACCAACATTGGGGGATGGGTCCCCCTGTCCCCCTGCTCCGGTGCCCGTGCAGTAATATGAAACCTCTACATTTGCAATCAAGGGCGCCTATAGGTGAAAAACATTAAGAGGAGGAAAACTACTCGCAGAGCATTTACCTTTACCAGGGATCTATTCTAGTAGGTGTGCAATGCATGTGGAAACGCAGGCAACCACAGGCGTAACCAAAAACAGAGCCGCCGCGTGGATAAGTGGCGCCTTTATGCAAACTTGGATGTCAGCGCCATCATGAAATGGAACTTGTAAATTGAAATTAAATTAATTTCAATAAATTCTTACTTCTTTAATATAAAAGTACAATATATACATCGCATCCTAAATTCGAGCTTGTGTACCACTCATATAGTAGCAGTATGTCAAGGAAAAGCGGCCTAATCCGTGATTTACTGTTCGTTTATTGTTCCCTCGCTCTTTATTTTGTTCTGTCATTTTTGCAGCAAAGTTTTTCTCGATGATTTGCATAAAAATTCATTATCATTTATCATCTCCATGAATAAGATTTATTTATTCATTTAATAATTGATCTGGATGCATTATATAAAAAAATTGCTATTTGTCGCCTTGAAGTGGCGCCCCTCATGATCAGGAATCTTTGTGCGGGGCACAACCTGTACACCCACACGCCCACACTTTAGCCCCGGCTAAAGACCTCAGCTAGGGGGAGGGGGGGGCTAAACTTAAATCATTTATTCAGTTTCATCTATAGCAAAAGACTTTTAAAAATGGTCCATGACATTTTTCTTGTGTGGGAGACTAGAGCTCTCTTAGCCCCCTCCCCGGAAATTAAGGCAGCCGCAGTCACCGAATGCAGAGGCGTAGACAGGGGGGAGGTTTGGGGGTTGTAACCCCCTATCGCAATGAAATTTTGTATATTTAACATAGGAATATATGAGTTGTAGCTCTGTAACCCCTCCCATTAAGCCTATAACCCTCCCTTATGAACTTTCTGCCTGTGCGACTGGCTGCATGACCACAAGAGCCGCGATAGCTCTGTAATACGCAGGTAGCTAGATACATAGAACTTGACCTGACTTAACCTATTCATTTTCAAATATGGTTGAGTGGACGTAAAATCTTATTTTCCGCAAAGAGTTGGAACCCCTGACTGCTAAGGCGGCCAAGCAGGAAATTAAAATCGAACATTGTGCCCACAATATTGACTTGAAAAGCGTTGAAATATGCTTCATGTTCTGGTTTTTATCTCACAGTCAGAGCTCCACAGTAAAGACGGTATTCTTCGGAAATTAAGCTGTGCAATCCTTTTTATCCTTCACAAAGCGAACCTTGAATTGCTTTTGAATTTCATTTATAGTATTTTTTTAATGAAATGAATAAAAACAATTGGTTTTTATTATTTTATATTGTTTTTATTATTGATTTTATTTGTTGTTATTAATTTTATTCTTACAAAAAAAAATGAATTACAATACACAAATTGAATGTTTTTGTTTTTTTTAAATATATATAGATAAAATTTGTTAAGTGGGGAAAAAAAAAACATTGCTGCATCGGCCGGGAATCGAACCCGGGCCGCCCACGTGGCAGGCGAGCATTCTACCACTGAACCACCGATGCACGGGCAACTGATTAAAAATACATAATAAATACAAAATAGATCTTTCCCTTATTTTTATATATTGAAACTTATTGCATTTCTTTTATTAATTTTTATGATATTTAAATTAAATTCACACATCCTAAAATACTATTTCAAAAACATAAATCCACAAAACAAAAGCGCATTATTTTACAACGTCACTCTGTTCTTTTATATATTTCACATTTACTTTTACAGCTTTTTAACAAGATGATTCAACTTCATGAATTCCTTGAAAAGCCATACACATTACTAAAAAATATATTTTAGACATTATATATAAATAGTCTTAAGGTACAGGACTCAAACTTTAAGAAACAAATTTCTTTGGTAGAAAGAAATTTTCCACAGCCACAATAGATTGTGCCGCCATCTGTTGGCAGAAAGTAAAGACATTCAAAATATATAAATTTTATAAATCGGCAATTATTTAACTGATATTATTTGAAGTAGTGGTTCTCAAACTGTGAGCTGCGGCGCTCTAAGGCATGATTTGTTTGTTTGTTTGTTTGGCTTTTTTATGGCGCAAGAGCATCTGGGCTATACTGCGCCAAGCTCTGTGGCATGAGCCATTGTAATATTTTCACTGTGAAAATGATATATAATTAACATAGTGGGGGGACTAGGGAAATTTTGCCTCGCAAATCCATAAAACTGATGTGGAAATCGGTCATAACGAGCACCTATTACGACCAACCTCATATAACGGCGGAATTTTTACAAGAAGTTCGATTTCCTATTTCATTTTTTTTCAATTGCGCATTAAATCTGGGGTCCAAAAAAAAACTTGTTTGCTAAAAACGGTTAAGAGGGTGTTCAAGTATTACGTAAGCAATATTTTGGCCATTTCACCCCCACCTCAGAAAGCAAAAATTAACATTGGCTAACATAGGAAAATAAGTACAACGGCAATCCCCTCCCCAAAGGTGCTTACGTAATACTTGAAATACTGTATACTTTTCATTGTCCTTAACCATTATACCAAATAAAATCTATATTTACCGCGCTATATCCGAAAACTCGCAAAATGCGGGCTCGTTGTGAGTGAGTCCTACTATACTATGGTCCTACTCTACACGCAAACACTATACATAGTACTGTATTTTGCAAAAACCCTTCTCTGAATCCACATCTGGTTTTAAAATACCCGGGACGCAGTAGTAAAAAAAAATTAGACACCAGGAATAATTTTTTATTGTACATCAAATTTTTTATTCTACGCGTATTATAACCAAAGCACGGTTTAAGCTGGCTCAAAACATGCTGTCGCAAAAATGCTAAAATGGGAAAAAAGTTGTAGCAAAATGCTAAAAAATATTAGTTGCTTTCGTTGCTCGAAAAACCCTATCCATGAAATTATTTATATCAACGATGCCTAACAGGTACTGTTAAGAATTTTGAAGAGGAAACAAAAAGGAACAAGAAAAGATCGCTGAAGTGCAAAACGGATATTCTGGAATCGAGGAATCCTGTTTTCAGAGAATAAACTGTGGTTAAAAATGCCTGTCGCATTTTCGCGATGGGCAATAATTTTTTCTTCGCATTTTCGAGCAACTCGTCGCATTTTGCGAAAAATGCGACTGCAGCTTAAACCCTGAACTAAAGTACTTTTACCCTAGGGAATCAATCCCAGAACTCAGAGGCGTAGAGTTACATGGGCCCGTGGGCCTCTAGCTCCTCCCCCCCTCCCCAATAATCTGAAATAAATTGCGATTTTACATATACTGTAATGTATAAACCATGCCAGTACCCAGATGTGGGGGGGGGGGTTATTAGGAACCGCCTCCCGAAACTAAATTTTTAATGGGACTTGGCTACGGCCTTGCATGCTATGATTGTATCGATACATGCTGAAAAAAATTTTAACCCCCCCCCCCGAAATTAATTCTGGCTACGCTCTCGATATAAACGTGCATAAAATGCGCTTGGCAATAGTTTATCCGCAATGGACTATCTCCCATGTCTATCATTGATAGGTCATAGTGTTGTATATTACCATACGTAAGTTTTTGCTTTAATTTAGCCTTCAGTCAACTGCTGCAGTCTAGCACAATAAAACTAAATCTTTGGTTCCCCTAACAAGGACAATGGCTATAATTAAGCTATGACTACATTTTTGGCGCCCTAGGACATAATGAAATTTTTTCTAGGACATAATGAAATTTTTTCTAGGACATAATAAAATTTTTTCTAGGACATAATGAAATTTTCCCGATAAAGGGATAATAAAATTATTAAAATTACGAAAACCACTACGCCAATAAACGTTGATTGATTGACATTGTTGTTTGATTACGAAAACCCTTAAGATTTATTTTGGAAATCCGTCGTTTGCAGGTATTTATATGCACTATCGCCAGAAAGGGCTAAAATATGCAAGTGTATATACATATATGCACTTGCATATAATCTGACGTCCAATTATCAAAATTCTATGTCATATTATTTTATGAATTTTATGATGAAAAATATATTAGTTTTGATTTCACATGTCCTCGAAATTTTTTCTGATTGACTTACGGCCTCATTTGAAGGAATGCAATATAAGGTAGGACGAAGCTTGAGTAGGCGTATGTATCTTACATTTACTGCCTTTGTCTTCTTATTATGCACATATGAAATAGGCGTAGAATTGTATTGGTCTGTGGGCCAGAACCCCTCCCTCAATAATTTGAAATAAATTGCAATTTTACATATATTGTAATGTATAAATGTTCATAGTATGTGCTTGGACCCCCCCCCAATAATTTTGGAAACTCTACGTTGATAAAAATGCATTCTATTATGGCTTTCCGTCCCCTGTGTAATTTATTTCAAATATTATTTTTGACTTTACTGTTGCTCGCTAGCTAGCTATCATGTATAATTAATTTTTAATAATAAATTTTAATAATAATATTTAACAATAAATTTTAATAATAAATTATACAACGAAGTTCATCGGCTACTTTGGCCGTTTTCTTCCATCCGATTGACATAAGTAGCCTTAAGTTCTAGGGAGAGCTAAAGAATTCTATAGCCCCAACCCTATCCTCGTCAAGTGGTATTAAATTGTAATTTCGGATTTTCTAAGGAGGACTAACCTTTTTCTAGGGAAGGAACCCATCCCCCCCACATCCCTATAGTGTCACCAATATATTTTTTACTTGTTACTATATTTATTCCCTTTTACACTTTATAGGATTTCATTTTAAATATGTTATTTTATATTTTTTTTACACTTACCTATAGCTACCCACAGCACAAGACGAATCCAGGTTGCAGTTTTAAGGTTAGTAATTAGCAGAGTGTTAATGAAAACACTCAAAGCAGGCACAAATGGAACAAAAGGTACCTAAAACGGAAGAAAATAAAATCACAAAGACGTAAGATATGAAACATAAAAAAAATAAGAAGAAATCAGACACAAGAAAATAAGACATCAGATACAAAAAGGGAAGAAATCTGATACAAGACGATAAGAAATCAGACACAACGAAATAAGAAATACTGCGCAAAAAAATAAGAAATCATAAATGTAATTTAGTATACCTCTCCACAAGTTTTCAATGAAAACTGTACTCGTTGGAAAATAACTGTTGAAAATTTTATTCGTTAATTGCAAATGGGTTATTCCGATTTCTTTGACAACAACAACAACTTATTCAAATAAATCATTTTGATCATTAAATATATTAGATGATAGTTACTCGAAAAGAAAAGGTGATTTCTCGGTTCAGGTAGGAGCGATTTTTTAGTACTGTATATTTCGATAAAACTTGATATAAAAAAATACCTGTGTAATTAATGTGAAGAATGGTTTATGTAAGCAAGTCAATTTTAAAAATAAAATTAGATTAATCTATTTATCATTCACGAATAATATTCATAACGTAAATTTTATATTAAAACTCACAGAGGTAATACGATATATATGACAACGTAAAGGGTGTAAAAAGTTATTTAAAAAAAAAAAACTTTTTACCCGCTTTACGTTGTCATATATATCGTATTACTTCATCGAGCGGTGATATTCTCTCTTTAACTATCTCACAGAAGTATACAAAAATTTACATGTATAATTTTCTTTCCCCTTACTATAGTAAAGAAGAAGATTTAAATCCTTGTGAAAAAACATGATGCACACAAGATCTAACCCGGAAATTTAATTTGAATACTAGTTTAATATCAAAGTGCAATTCTCACTGTCATGTGAAATTTCGTACAAAACAAAAAATTTAAAATAAAATTCTGCAATAATTTATTTTAAGGAAACAAAATTTCCAGATGGGGCGCTCATCCATACTAGCTACCGCCCTAATATTTACACACTGAACAGTTTCTGTCTTAGTGCATATCATTTTGTATTTTAATATGCACCAAGACCTCTAGTGTAAGAATTTGGAGATTACATATGGAATTATTAAAAAATGTGTTATATGAACATTTTCACATTTGTCTATTAATTTTTAACGTCGTGCGATTAATCGTTTGTCCTCCACAGAAATCTAAATGGACGAACTGTAATTATGGCTATAAAATATAAACATGCCTTGTATGCGTACACTTGCATACATTTCATATATTATTTACGTTAAATCAAACTTTCAGCACACATATTATTATTATTATTATTATATAAAGATGGAAATAGTCTAACATTTTCAAATCAAAACAGTCACAAATTCTAAATCATCTCGTAGCAAAAAAAACAAAAGTTATTTATGTATATTGAGGTATTTATTAAAATATTCCCCGAATTCCCTTCTTGTTCATAATTTATGAACAAAGAGTGCTGTTCCTTTATCTTTTTTTATTCACAAAAAGTGAAAAATCGACAAGCTTTCACTGTCCACAACTTAAAAGGTTCGTTATGTGAAAGTGTAGTCAGTCTTACCTTATAAGGAAGCGGAATAGTGGACTGTTGATGCATGAAGATGATAACAAGAGGTGTAGCTGCTCCAAATGCCTGAAGGACAAGGATTGTCGTAAAGAAAAACGAACCTTCCTGAAGTTCTGCCATGAAAATTTTAAGAAAAATACACAGTATAAACATCATCACGGCCATTACAATGACGCATATGCACACCAATTTACCAGGAGCAAAATTTGTGAAAGAATGAAGGGAGTAAAATTTATCTCTGAATTGACCTGAAGAGTCCTCTACAAAATCTGGAGATTTGTCCACACTACTTGGAGAATTATCTCCAATGGAAGATAATTCTTGGCTGTTGCTACTCAATATTTGTTGCTGCGTTGGCCTGTAGCGTAAAATAATCACCGATGCACTGACAACAAGATAGGCGAACAATGTTCCAATTGACATCACCTCAACCAGTGTTGCAACATCCAGCGTAAAAGACATTAAAGCTGCCAATGTAGCAAAGATATACATGGCATATAGTGGTATTTTTGTTTTTTCGTTAACTACTGAAAATATCCTGAAAACAGAGAAGACATGTTTAATAAGCTATATTGTAATATATATTATGTCATATTTCTATAAAAAAAAAAAGTAAAGTTTTCCTCGCCCATTCTTGGCGGAAACAGGCTTTGGGACGGGCAGAGCGCCATGTTCCCAAGCCTCTTTTTACATCACTTCTTAATGTGCCATGTCTAGAAACTTCCTGACAATGTGACACGTGTTTAGGATTGTGGCTTTTTGTATTTCAATGTAGGTGTTTGGGTCAATGTTGAGTATCTCCAAATTCGTCGCAAGCGTTTTTGGTACTATCCCTGTTGCTGAGATGACTAACGGGATGATGAGGATCTTTTCCATACCCCATATATCTCGTACTTCATGTCTGAGATCTTGGTACTTGGTGATTTTCATATGTCATATTTCTATATATATATAGTGAAACTCTTTAAGTTTGCCACCAAATGGTTTCACACTTTCTTAATCAACTTGGACAGGTAGCTAACTACAGTAAAACCTCCCAACAACGATATCCGATATAACGATAAATCCCTCTACAACGATAATTTTTCTCGGTCCGTATAATAGTGTTGTAGAGAGGTTTTACTGTATAATGAACCCTCCCTATAACAATAACTCTCTCTACAACGATAATTTTTCTCGGTCCGTATAATATTGTTGTAGAGAGGTTTTACTGTAGTAAGAGTCCTTTGTTATTAAACAGGCATGGTTTCTGGTCCTTTGCCAAGGTGTCAGTATAGGCAGGTGGGCAACTTAAACACTGCGGTAAACTCCGCAGACTCCATTGTATTTGATAGGAAGGTCACCAAGCGATAGTAAACAATGTGCTACCATGTGTATAAAATTTGCATAAGGGACCGTCTCCATATTTAAACTTGCAGAAACTTTGAAAACTTCAATGAGAACACCTAAACTTGATATCATAATCTGATTCCAGACTATTTAATTGGGCTAATCCAAAATTTTGGCGTCATTCTGACTAATAAAACTCGAGATATTCTATAAAATGTTTGGGGGCTTCCACCATGGTAAAAAAAAAATGAACTTGCAGGTCTAGAATCAAATTTCCTGTTTAAACCTGTTGAAATCAGAAAGTTAGAATACCGTTGATTTACTGCTTTTTTTTCACTTACTCATGTAAATTTACCAATACGCCTGCTGAATAATAATCAAGAAATGTCAATCGACAACAGTTTTAAAGCATAAAATAATATTTATTAATTCTTTTCTTTTTTACGTTTTGTAATTATGCGATGCCCCCGTAAACTGTCGCTTTAACTCAGTGGCGCCGACTTCATGGGTTCGAGACACTTTTTGCACCCTCAATAATTTTGTTGTGGGTTCCTCGAACCCATAATATTTTTGCTCGTGGGGAAAATACGCATACAGAAATAGAAGCACAAAGTTTTTCGTCATCGATTCTTTAAGATTTTCATTATTTCTACCCTGTTCCCTGGATCTTTTACAAAAGAGAATTCTTCGAAAGAATTCTTCATTTTGTCTGGGTTCATAGAAAATACAAAAGTTTAGTCTGTAGCTCTACACACAGAGACGAGAATCTTTAGCGGCCATAGTGATAAAGGCGAAACACCCTATCTTTCAACAGCTGGGGCATTTACACTTTTCTTGGCGCAGTATAGCTCAGATGCTCTTGCGCCATAAAAAAATTCAAACAAACATTTTCTTTACTTTTTATTTTGTTTTGTCCCCCCCCCTAAGCGGCCCTAGAGCACCCAGGGAACGTAGCTTTTGTTTCAGTCAACTTCTTTTTGAAGAGAGACATGGGGAGGGGGCTCGACACGTATGAGTATTTTGGAAGCAATCGTAAAACTATAAAGGGTGTATACATTTAGGAGAACATGAAATAATTATCTAGAGAAAAAATATTTTTCTATAATTAACTATAATTTGCTTCATTTTAATATTTCAGGTGTCTTATTGTACCAGATAATCTGATAATGAAATTTAAATTATACTTGAATCCTTTGAAATGTGTGCCGGTTATTCGATTTAAAATTTTCGGAATCCCCAATAATTTATCAAATGGGCGC
>QLNU02013614.1:17918021-17942207 GCA_006491805.2 Dysdera silvatica
TAATATTCTAATATACACATCTTATCTAATGTACATATCTAATATACTAATGTACATATTTAATGTTCTAATGTGCATGTCTAATATTCTAATGTACATATCTAATATTCTAATATACATATCTAATATTCTAATATACATATCTAATATTCCAAAATTCATATTTAGCATTCTAATATTCATATCTAATGTTCTAAAGTTAAAGCCCTTAAACCAAATTAAATTAATTAAGATCCAATAGTATTAAATATTTCGTTTTTCCAATGTATTTAAATATATAATAGCAGCTAGCTTGAAAGTCTTGTACACGCGCTCAATATGTAATAACCAAAGCATTGAACTTATGGCGTACATGGTCCATATGGATCTATAAAAGATTTCATTGGCTCCCGTAACATCTCTTCCCATTGGTTAAAATTCCAATAGTCCCATTGGATAAAGTTTCGGATGTATCAAAACTATAAATGAGAAACATACAGCAAACTCAAGGAGAATGCCTTTGAATCTGGTCTGGAACCGAATGTAAGCGCGGCCGGGCATAGCTCGAAAATGAGAAACCTCTTACGTTTTAAAATGAAATAGTTGCAATATCCTTTATATTTACATAAATAAATTGTTGTTGTTTAAAAATGCATTTCTTTGTCAACTTACAAATGGATACAACGAATCTTATCAAAATGGAAACATTAAAGATGCTGGACAGCCCACAAAAATGTAAGTACTTTACATTTAATTTCCGCTCAAGGAACTGTTTAAGTGGGAATGAAAAAACCCGCCTATCTTGGGAAGGGAGATAGGACAATATATATATATATCATCATCATCATATTCAACCATTATCTATCCACTGCTGGATGAAGGTCTCTCCAAATGCTTTCCACACAAGTCTATCCTGGGCCATTCGTTTCCACGTCACCCCAACCTGTTTTCTTATTTCATCCACCCATCTAGTTTGAGGACGTTTTCTAGGTCTTCGGTGGTCTCTTGGAATCCAGTTCAGAATTTCTGTTGTCCATCGTTGATCAGTTCTTCTTGCAATATGCCCAGCCCATCGCCATTTCAGCCCTTTTACTTTAACAATGATGTCCTCTACTCTAGTTTGCTCTCTCACCCAAGTGTTTCTTTTTCGATCTCTCCTAGTTATTCCAAGCATGCACCTCTCCATGCTCCTTTGCGTTGTCTGTAACTTTCGTATTGCTCCAACTGTTAGACTCCATGTCTCTGATCCATAAGAGAGGACTGGCAATACACACTGGTTGAAGACCTTTCTTTTTAGACACAAAGGCAATTTCCCCTTCAGGATAAAACTGTTTCTTCCAAATGCACTCCAGCCAAGTTTAATACGTCTGTTGAGTTCTTTCATAATGTTGCCATCCATTGAAATCAGCTGGCCAAGGTAAATATATGAATCAGCAATTTCTAGCTCAATGTTGTCAACTTGTATTTTTGTTTCCTCTACAAAATTATTGAACATGATCTTAGTTTTTTGTAGGTTCATCTTGAGTCCAACTTCTTTACTTCTAGTTGAGAGCTCCTGTACCATGTCTTGGAGTTCTGATGGGTTCGTTGAAAAAATAACAATGTCATCAGCAAACCGCAAATGATTTAAATATTCACCATTTATTTTTATTCCCTTGTTATTCCAATTTATCAGCTGAAAAATCATCTGTAAAGCTGAAGTAAAAAGTTTTGGAGAAATGGTATCTCCCTGCCTCACACCTTTACCAATTTTGATAGTTTTGGTATCTTTATGTAACCGAAATTTTGCACTTGCATTTTTATACACACGTTTCACCATGTCAATGTACACATCCTCAATGTCTGTTGATCTTAAAGAGTTGATGACTGCTGATGTTTTAATAGAGTCAAAGGCCTTCTCATAGTCAATAAATGCAACACACAATGGAAGTTCATATTCATGTGTTCTTTCAATTAATTCTCTTAATACTTGAATATGGTCCACTGTACTGAATCCACTTCGAAATCCAGCTTGTTCTCTTGGTTGAGCTGCATCTAATTTTTTCTGCAGGCGATGTGTTAGCACTTTTGTGAAGATTTTATAAATAGCAGGTAACAAGCTAATTGGTCGGTAATTTTTCAAATCCTCTTTATCACCTTTTTTATGCAAAAGAATTACTGTTGCAGAATCCCATTGGTTTGGTATGTTACCACTGTTGAGGCATTTGGTAAAGAATTTTGCGAGTATGTCTTCTACATGTTCTCCAGCTTCTTTTAAGATATCTAATGTAATGCCATCATCGCCAGGGGATCTTCCTTTCTTCATACTTTTTATTGCAAATGCTACTTCTTCTTTTAAGATTTTAGGAGCTGTTCCTTCGACTATCTCAGAGTCTTCGTTTAATCCACTGTTTCCTTCATATAGTTTTCTGTAGAATTCTTCAACTCTTCTAAGTATTTCTTCCCTATTTCTTGTTACAGTGCCATCCTCTCCTTTTAATGCAATGATGTGTTTCTTCCCAATAGACAAACTCCCTTTAACAACCCTAAGGCTCTTGTTGCTTTCAATGGCCTTCCTTACTAACTCACAATTGAATTTTCTTATATCTTCTTTCATGTTTTTGCGCAAAGTTTTGCAAAGTTCTACATACTCGATCTTGCGACTGGTATTTTGATTGTCCACCTTCATAAGTCTTCGCCTTTTCATGAGTTGTTTCGTCTTCTCAGATAATTTGCTATTCTGCTTTTTACATATTACACCACCAATTTCCCCAGCAGTTTCAATTATTGTCTTAACAATGTTTTCATTTGCTTCTGAGATGTCAACTTCTTCAATAAGTCCTTCCAGTGCAGAAAAGCGATTTTTTAATTCCAACTTGAATGCCTCGGTATTTTCTTTCAGTTTCTTTAAATCCACCCTCTTACATACTTGTTTCCTAATGAGCTTCTGCCTTTCTAGTTTAGTATTTAAGTGCATTTTACATCTCACCATTCGATGATCACTTCCAGTATTAAATCTGTTCAGTACGCTGCAATCTTCAATAATTGATTTCTTGTTTGCCAGTATATAGTCAATTTCGCTGGTTCCTCCATTGGGGTGTTTCCATGTCCATTTTCTTTGTAGTTTCTTCTTAAAAAATGAATTCATGATGCTAAGATTTTCAGCTTCGGCAAATTCTATGAGTTGATCGCCACGTTCATTCCTTTCCCCGTATCCGTATTTACCAACCGATGTCTCTCCTTGTTCCTGTTGTCCAATTCTTGCATTAAAATCTCCCATGATGAGCTTGATGTGTTGTTTCCCCTTGGTATGTAGCTGTTTGATTTCTTCATAGAATTCCTCAACCTCCTCGTCGGTATGGCTTGATGTTGGTGCATATGCCTGTACTATCTGAAGTTGGTATCGCTGGGTTAGTTGAACAACGAGCCTCGCTGCTCGATCTGACGTGCTTTCGACTTCAAGAAGGTAGTCTTTAATTCTTTTGTTGATTAAGAAGCCAACACCACTTGTTCTTCCAGTTTCCGTTCCTCTATAATAAAACAAATGTCCACTTTTAAGTTCCACCAACTCTTCACCTTTTCTTCTAACTTCACTGAGTCCTACAATGTCCCATTTGATCTTGTCAAGTTCTTCTTCCAATTCTTGAAGTTTTGCTTCAGAAGCAAGGGATCGTCCATTATACGTTGCCAAGGTCAATAACAAACGGCAGCCTGGGCCATTCCAGTGATTCTTAGCACCCCCTGCTTTCATGCCACGCTGACCGCTGCCTTGATCAGGAGCACTCCAGCACCTGGAGACTAGGGGCCATGGTTTTTGGTGTATTAGCATATTGGAGGAATTAGCCATCATTTCACCACGCTGGCTAGACGGGTTGGTGAATTAGCCCTCCCCTTCCGCCTTTCCATCCGTGCAGCAAATATTAATTTGCCTCTTGGATAGAAAGCCCAGCCTGCACCACTTGAAGGCGGGGTAGGACACTAGGTTACTGGCCCGGCCGGTTCCACACATCGTCACATACTTTCAGCGTGTGGGTAATCACAGTAGAAATAGCAGCGGTTATTGAGCCATGAAGGTATTCAACATCATGGACCTTCCTTGAGTAGACTGATTTCGACGTAGCCCCAAAAGAAAAAATCCAGTGGCATGATGTCTGGAGATCTTGGTGGCAAGGTAATTGGGCCACTGCGTCCTACGCATCGGTTATGGAAAGATGTATACAAAAATGCTCGAACATCCGTGCCCCAGTGAGGAGGGGCCCCCAGAAGATTACAGTGGGTTGTAAATGTTGCATTTGGGGTATTGCGTAAATTTGCAGCATACCCAGGTAAGTGTTTGCCGTCACAGAAAAGCAGCAAAGAAAAATGGTCCTATAACTGTATCATATAAAAGAAAACACCACACATTGATTTTTGAACTGTTTCTTTCCACTTCCTGTACTGCATGGGGATTTTTTGAGCCCCAAATTCTGAAGTTGAGATTATTCACTTTGTTGCTCACGTAAAGTGTTGCTTCATTTATAAAAATGATGCGGTTTAGAAAATCGGGTTCATTTTCGGTGCGAGATAACATCTCCACAGCAAATGCAATACGCTGCGGCCCATCATGTGGTTGCAGTTTCTGCACAATCTGCATTTTGTACGCATACAGCCTCAGCTTGCGATGAAACACATTATGAAAGGTTGATCATGGCATAGATAATTCAGAAGCTGCCTTCCTGATTCACTTACAGGGGTTCTGAACGAAAGCTAGTCGAACATCTTCCACACGTGCATCAGAAAGTGAACGCCGATTATCTCCAGATCTTTCCTGTACAATTCCAGTTCTGAGAAAGATTTTCCGCCCCGTTTTAATGCTCTTAGCATCGGGTGGATTTCTTTTAGAAACTGTTCGAAACATTCTTTGCACTGTTATTACGGATTTGTGTTCTGCATACCAGAGAACAATGTGTGCCTTCTCTTGTTGTGACGCCATTTTTCCACTTGTCGGCACACAAAAAGAGCATGTGTGTCAGACGCGGAAAATAAATTTGTCGCCAAAATTTAAGAATTCAGCAGCCAATTTTGCCTAATATCGCCAATGTATCGCTAATAAATTTTTTTAATCTGTTCAAATTAGGGACATTTCGTTCGGACACCCTGTATATAAAGTTCTAATATTTATATATAATATTCTAATATACATATCTAATATTCAACGTTTGGAGTCACGGCTAAGTAGACCATTATACATAATTTCTTCAATCCGTCTCATCTTCAGCCTGTTCCTTGGGCGTTTGATGCGAACTGGAATCCATTTCAGGATTGCTTTTTCTCACCTGAAGTCGCTTCTAGCTACCTGGGCTTTGTTCATGTTTTCTTAATAATATCAGAAACTTTGGTTTGTCCTTTGATCGCACTACAAGACTTTCGATCTAAACTTTCCTTACTCACTATATTTTCGAATAATTCCACGTAAATGTCGCTATCTGTTTCCCTTTGCTATCGTAGCTTTTTTTTTTAAACACATTTTGGAGTTAGTTTTTTACTATCATGTTAAAACAAACAACATGTATTAATTGAATTTTTTACTTTATGAAGAAATAGGGATCTTGTTTTCAAAAAATATTTAAAATCGGAAGAATGCCTGACCGTCAGGAATGAGATGTCGTTTAATCTCTGCAATTGTATTCCATTTCATCGTTATTTTTTGGTCAACATACGCGAGCTACGTCAGCTGTTTTTTTAACTTCCCTAGATCGCGGAACCCTTTCAGAGATCACTCGCCTTCGCGGACCCCAGGGAATCAACCCGAAGTTTAAAGCCCAGAATTTGCATCATACATATTTATTTCTAGTGTTTCATCGTTGATTTTCACCATTTAAGGAAGGAATTTTTCGTTCCCTCATAATTTATTCTTAGCATTAAAGAGTAATTGCTCTTGTTTCGGTATTTTTTCGAATCTTTGTGGAACACTGGGAGGGTCTCGCGGACCCCCTAGGGGTCTGCGGACCACAGTTGAAGAACCGTTGCTCTACGCAGTTTGCTGTATTTCTGCTTCCGAAACTAAGATTTTCTTAGCCTCCACGGACTTACTAAACCTAATCTTGCTTTTCTTCGAATCCATTTTTAAGCCCGATATCTTCCTTTTTTTCCATGGATTTTCAATCTGCCTTTATAGTTCTTCTGGGCCTTGTGAGAAAATAAGAATAGCATTGGCGAATTTATGATGATTTAAAGAAGTTACGTTGATTTTTAAGCCTTTCTTTTACCCATTCTAACATACAAAAAATTTCTTTTAAGCAAGCTGAAAACAACATGAGTAAAATTATGTTTGTTTCTCGCTTTATTCTAGTTTAATTTCAATCTTGTATTTACATATACAGGTAGTTGCCCTCTCTTTGGAATGTATTTTTACATAAGCTGAATACATAATTTGGCTGAACAGTTGTTTACAGTGCAACAGCTGGTTTAGAAACAGGGTCAAAGGTATTTTCATAATCGACAAAGGCATCGCATGGGTGAAATATATACTCATTGCACTTTTCTGTGATTTGGAGTGTTCTGCAATATACTCTGTGCCATTTAAAAGCTTTCATGCGTTAGGAAAATGAAATTATTTGGTCAATTTACATACGTGGCGTGAGTAGCACACCCATCCTAAAGGTTCCCCAGACGTCACTCACACACACATACCCGTGTAGAGTGTCAGTTGCATATTGAAAATGAAAGGGGCGGTTTTGAATAAGCAAAATTTCGGATAATCTACAAAATAAACTACAATATTTACCCCTGAAAAAAGTTGTGGTCATGACGTCAGAAGTTTTCGCTTGTGGAGTGTGATTTACTTGCCCCTTTCTCTCCGCCCATCGAGACCAGATGCCCTGGATTTAACTATCTCAGTATAATAGTGACACAGGGTCTAGTAAATCTTTTAACGTCGTCGATCAGGCATTTCGATTAGGCGAGACGAATCTCCAGAAAAGGTGCTTAAGGCTACGAATTTGTTTTTCAGCTGCGATATACCAGTCGGTGTATAACAGAATCTTACCAGAACTATGGGGATATGATACGTGCTTAAAAACACGCCATTAAAGCCTCTCTGACGCCGAAAATTTCACTTTCACAACACGAGGATGAGTATGGTTAGAGTGGGGATAAAAGGCTAGTTAAACACCACTCAACTTTTGTTTTGTATATTTTATTTGTATTACCATTATGGTCAAGCCTAACATTCGTATCGGTTTCTTCCCTAAGGCTAGAATACACTAGATAAAATATACGAGAAATTTGTCGAAAACGTTGAACAGGTGTCTACTTAAAAAAAAATACAGGAAAATCTCTGTAATTGCGGTTTCGATTACTGCGGATTTCGATTTATTGCGGTTTGCAATTTGATACCAGATTTCGAATATTGCGGTAATAAATTCGATTTATTACGATATTTAAAGGTGCCAAACAACGACAAATGAAAAACAAGTTACAAATGTCTTTATTTTTTTATTTTTAAATTAAATTTTAATATTATATTATATAATACATAATATATATATTATTATATAAGTACGGTTGGTAGATGGAGTTTACGTCAACAACCACTAGAGCTAATGTCTAGTTCTAGTACTAGTATATTTCCGATTTATAGTCAAAAACATCTCCAACAAGACTGTCTCAGCATTTAAATTCCCGATTTAAATGTCCGATGTCAAGGGAGATGAAGAAGAAGTTGAAACGATTACAAAGGGATTCGGTTTTAGAATTAGGAGAAATGTTTCTAATTGGGGAACTTTTTAAATAGAAGATTATGGATGCAGATACTAACCTTGAACGTTCTTCGAAGGTGCTTAGATAAATATACAATTCAATTCGTTGTTACAAAATGATGTACGAAAGAAAAGAAGGAAAATGTAAACAAACAAATTTCTTGAAGTATTTTTTAAACACTAGGCCTTAGTACGTATAGCACAATAGACATACGTATACAGTAACAGTACATACCTAGTTTGTTTTATTTATACGTAACATCGTGTAACATTACTTAGCAACATTATAAATATAAGTTTTAAATAATGGCTTGGCAGCATTAACATTATTTTTTTTCATTTAAAAATTTTACATTTCCGAAGCTTAGGCAAAAATAATCTCTTTTCTGTATATTGTATGTCCCGATTATCGCTTGTGTCGATTAATGCGGTGTTTTCGTTGGCACGATTAACCAGATTAATCGAAGTTTTCCTATAATAAATAAAATAATAATAAAATGCGGGGAAGGGAATTTTGGTTAATACCGATGCTGCTTAAAGAAAGTTCAGATAATTCGGGCTTTACTGTAGAAAGAGTATTTCTTATACCTATATATTATGTAATATATTGTGTTTAGAGATATGTTTTCCATATCAGTGCCCTATTGTTCATAAATAAGACACTGCGAGTCGCGTTATAAAGAAGTTACATTCATATAAATAACAAAAACAAGAATTAACGAGAAAACGTGCGCTGAACAATCTTGCAAGTCATCATATTTAGTCGTACATAGAGTGGCGGTTTTACCTTGCAACTACCTTGCAAGCCATCAGATTTACTCGTATGTACAGTAGCGGATTTATCTTGCAACTACTTTGCAAGCCATGGGATTTACTCTTGTGTGTACAGTGTTGGATTGCTTGCAAGCCATCAGATTTACTCGTATGTACAGTAGCGGATTTATCTTGCAACTACTTTGCAAGTCATGAGATTTACTCTTGCGTACAGTGTTGGATTACCTTGCCAGACATCAGATTTACTCGTATGTAAAATGGTGAATTTACCTTGAAACTATCTTGGGAGTGTTCAAGTAGTATTACATAAGCAATATTTTGGCCATTTCCACCCCTCTTAAGCAGAAATTAACATTGACTAACATAGGCAAATAAGCACAACGGCAAACCCACCAAAGTAAATTGCGCCTTTGTGACAAAAGGAGACGATAAATTATTATTATTATTATTAAGTTAATAATAATGTGCCAAATTGCTTAACTTGGATAAATGCACCTATCATTACGCTTATCATTGCTTAATAACCCGTCAGTTTCTTTGCGAAACATATGATTGTCAAATGGCCGTGAAATCAGTATAGGGATGCAAAACACAAAAAAGGAGAGAACTAATTCAAACAAACGTAACAAATTTAATTATGACTAATTACTACTCTAAAAATTCTATGCAGTTATATAAATGGCGAAAGTTTCCACATGGAAAGAAACATAAATGTCTAGCTGATATTCTTGCTATGGTGCTGTGATTTATCAATACAGGTTGTTATCAAATCAACGGCTCAGCAACAATATCTATCTAAATTGCAATATGACAATACAATAAATTACACCAATACTGAGAACGTATGCCAGATATTAAATTAAAACAAAGCAAAAACTACTACCTAAATAAGCATGGCAAATCGGAAAAATAGAACAAGTTTCATAACCTAATTTTCAAATTAAACCTAAATAATGGTACACCTCGTACAAATGGGAATAAATGGATATTGACTCACGTGCGACTGTTATGATGGGGTGTTGCAGTCACGTGACCGTTGTTTTGTTGCAGGTGCATTACGCTGTGGCTCGTCGTGCACTTCAAAATCCAATTTCTGATGAGAAAACATTTACGGGGCTGCGGGGATGTTGCTGCTCCACTCCTGCCGGACTTGGCGTATTTTAAGGAAACGTCAGGCTCTGCTGATGCGAAACACAACGGTTAACAGACGGGATGCCGCTGCGTTGGTTCAGTATGACTCGACATATTTTACGGACAAATGTCAGACTCTGCTGGTGCGGAAAAAACAATGGACAGCCGGAATGCTGCTGCATCAGTTCCGTAGGACTCGGCGTATTTATGAATAACCGTCAGCTCTGCTGATGGGAACTGCCCGAATGCTGCAGCGTCAGTTCAGTCGGGCTCGGCGAATTTTATGGACAAACGTCAGGCTCTGCTGATGCGAAAAGCAACGATGAATAATTATAGTCAGCCGGAATTCTTCACTCTGCAGTGGCGATGAATATAACTCTACGCAGCTGTGGCGTATGATTTTGTAGCTCGTGAGCGAATCGAGAATTTTTGGAGCTTTAATAAAAACTTTCCAAGTGGAGCCCGTGCGATACTTTCAAGTAGGAAGGTTGTGAGTCTTCCCACCTGCAACTTTGCTTGCCTTGAAGTCTCCGACCGAACTCCAAGTTCAACGTTAAGTTGAGACGTCCTTTTCCGTACGCTGCTCCCGCTCTTCTCTTCTATTTTCTTCTCTTACTATCCCCAGCACGACCTGCATGTCAATCACATTAAATTACACAATCCACTCACAGGATGATTCGTTTTGCCAGTACATTGGCTGTTGCTATATATACAAACTATACTGCTGATCTCTGATAGGTTTCCTTTCGCGGGGCGGTCTACTGTTTTTGAGTTTAACTACGCCCTGAGTTTACGATAGTAGAATTGACAAACAAGCCCCTAATCAAAGTTGACATTTTATGGGATTTTCATGGTTTATTTTAGCCTTGCTCTGGCGCCTAAACCCATAAAACGTCGTCTGGCTTTATTTTTGTCTACCCATGCTTACTTTGTACAAATACACAGAATATATTTGGCAAACTAATATTCTCCTGTAATAATACGTTAATATCCACACAAAATGATTTAAAGAACAACGTAATTCAATATGGCTGACGAGCACGCCATATATATCGCCCCACTTCCCTTTTGAAAAAGGAAATGCGTCTAGCCATAAATTCTTCCTGGCGGACGGATTTGCTTTTCTATTAATTCACTTTCCATCTTCAACAGAAAAAAAATGCTAAATGCGACATAGAGAAGAATTAGCAAACCCGACTAAACATCAGGGATGCAAACTAATAGACAAAACGCTTGTAATTCAATATTATGCTGCTTTTACGTTACAATATTTGTTCAACTCTATTTATGCTGTTGCTATAAAACAATATATGCACCCAATATTCCTTTCAAGGAATATTTTTCGCAAGGGTCCGTGGAACAGTAAAGTTTCTGACCACTGCACACTTCGTTTTATTATTTCAAGGTGGATGTATTCTCCTGCTTGTAATACTTATCACTTGCACATCAACACATATGCATAATATATTACATGAGAAAACATTCATTTTTCTTAAAAAAAAAAGGCGCACCATAATTATTAAAATACATAAGGGCGTTTAAAATAACATTATCTATACTTATAGAAACCAACCATACACTATAACCATTTTTGTGGTAGGATAACATCACAACCGAAAATCAAAATCCAAACTTATTTGCATTTGTAAGGTGCCAGCCATGAAAACACGCGTAGGGAAAACAAGCGTTTTGCTTTTCCCTATTTCTCATAAACAAAATATCCCTACACTGCTTTAACTCCCAAACTTATTTTTCAAAACATGTGTTTTATTCTATAATTCACCATGTTTGGCGCAGTATAGCCCAGATGCTCTTGCGCCATAAAACATCCAAACAAACAATCATTCTATAATTCCCCCAATAATAATAGGAGCACCCTTTTTAACCAGCTGAGAGTGAATTTTCGAAGAAAGTTTGCCGCTGCGAAGTTTGCAAAGGCGTGGCCAAATTTTTTAGTGGCCAATTAAATTAATTTTGAATTGTTATGTTCAAAGGCGTAACTAAGTATTGGCAGAGGGCTAGCTGTCAAGAGCGCCGCCTTGAGAGGGGTTCGAAAGGCGCCAAATTCTCGAAAAGACGATTTAAAATAACCGCCAGTTAGCTTCAAATTAAGAGTTTGACAAAAGCGCCAAAACCCCTGTTATGTCTCTAGTTACGTTTGGTAAGATTAAGCGGCAAAATATGTCAGACCTTACAGGCGGCAAAATCGTGAATCCGCTTCTGCGTATGTAGCATTCACATGTACTTATATTTGCATAATAAACTTGCTAATGCCTTGCTACATGACAAATTCCCATTACAAACCATCTTAAAAGTATTCACACGTATTGAGTGGGTGAAATGCGTCGTCAAAACCATTTCCGGTGAATTAAAAACCATGACTTTCAGAACGTTTAGCGGATGAGGAATCCCAGTTTGTGTGCCTTAAAGCAATTCGATTTGTAGAACCAGTTCTTCTATGCAATCACCACAGAGATTCACAAAAAGTTCACTATATTTAGTTCGTTCGCTGAAAGTTGACCGATGGCATCGTTAGAATTCATGGGCGCTTACGTCACAAGCGGGCTAGTTCATTACAGCAGAGGGAGAGGAGATAATTTCAGAACTGAGTTTTGGCGCAGACAAACGTTCACTAAAAAACAGTTCTGAAATGACGTCTTCCCCTCTGCTGTAATGAACTAGCCCGTTTGTGACGTCAGCTCCCGTGAATTCTAATGGTACCATCGGTCAACTTTCCGCGAACGAACTATAGATATTTTCGATATACGGAAGTTTTACTACCTACGTTTTGTGTAATTTGAAAAGCATTCATAAACACGAAAGAAAAGTGTATGAGACCCTGGGTCACGAACCCGGAACCTTTCGATTACATGTTGAATGCTCTACCAATTAAACTGTGCTCTAAGCCACCGATTTTTAACCTTTTTTTTTCATCTCACGACACACCAAAACTAATTTTTAAAATTCTGCGACATACCAAAACTAATTTCTAAAATCCTGCGACACACCAAAACTAATTTTTAAAATTCTGCGACACACCAAAACTAATTTTTAAAATTCTGCGACACACCAAAACCAATTTTTAAAATTCTGCGACACACCAAAACCAATTTTTAAAATTCTGCGACACACTAAAAAACTTTTTTTTCGCTGATCCGATAAACGAAATTGATAAATAGCAATAAATAAATAAAAAACAGATATAATTTTCATTGATATTCAAAATATAAATAACGAGTAGTAATCACGTACCTTTTTTGCTCCAAAATGACTCTTTAAAAATTTAAGGGCATGTGGTTTTTAGAAAACAGGCCATAGATAGTCCTTCACTCATAATTTTTAATCATAATCCTTTAATGATAATCCTTGTCCTTTAGTCCTTTAATCATAATTGCACTTTTGAGAATGTTAACAAATGTAATGACTCCGTGCAATTATGATATACTTATGTAAATATATAATTATGATTATAATTCATTTATAACGGGTATATGAGGGATTTTTCTTTTCTTCGGAGATTGTACAGAGCATTTTAAAGATAAAAGACACAAATTTTATGAGTTATCTAAGATTGAAATTATTTAATTTATACCTTCGAAAAATATATAGCGCAAACAGTTTTAGAGGAAATTCTCCTTTCAATTTTAAGGGTAGTTTTTCGAATTTTTGAAGGTATTTTTCATCTTTTTTAAGAAGTTTTAGGTTATCTACATCCGAGTCTTAGTAAGTAAAGAAAATATCAGGGAAATGAAGTTAGTGCCTGTGACTATTTAAATAGTCAGACAAGATACAATAGATAGACTATTTAAATAGTCAAGAACTATTGCACGTTTTAAAGTTCTCGCGACAGACGACACACCGGTTGAAAATTTCTAATCTAAGCTCAACATCTCCTTGCTTAAAGTTTTTACGTGCACACACACACAAGGGGGAACACAGGTGTAGGCATGTATTTATTACACAATGTAACAAGCGCCAGCTGTGATTCACGTCAGCTGTAATGGAAAAGTGTAAATGTACACTAGATTTCATTATTAAGGAATGAATATACGCGTGCACACATATTACATAAGAAGCCACCTACCCTTTTCTCTCGCGTTCACATGCAATTTTCAAATTACATAAATAGGTAAACAATACAAATGTGTAGGGAACCGGCGCAATGAAGATTCAACCCTACATCGAAATTGTTGCGAATCGGACCTTGTCATCAGGGCAGTATTTTTATTGTAACGCGAATTTTCGCGAATTTTTTGCTTGTGCGTTGTATGTTACATGTACCGATTTTATTTTCAAAGTTTATGGGGGGGGGGTCCGGTACCACTTTTTAAAAAAAAATCTTTGAAGATAGGCTTTCCATTTTTTCTGTAACAATTACAGCATAATATATAATCAAAACTATTCTTTGCTAATTTGTTTAATACAAAACATGCAAAAAAAAAACTCGAAAAACTGATGATCAGCATTTTTTATATAACTCAAAGTATTATTTGACTTTTGATAAAATAAAAATATTTTCTTATAAATAAGAATATGAAGAAAAGGTTGTCTTTAAGAAAAAATTTAGATAAGTAAAATCGAAAAAATATTAAAAATAGAAAAATTGACATTTTTCGAACTTTGGTGCTGTAACTGTTGTTATTAAAATTGGTATTTCAGTTTATAATATTAATAGTTCAATTTAAAATTAGTAGTTCAGTTTTTAATATTCAGTTTATAATATTAGTTTATAATAGCAAATTAAAGAAAACTATGTCAAGAATACACCTTGAAAGTTTGACATTTATCTTAAACGGTTTTGCAGGTACATCAAATTGATCATAACATTTTTAAGAGCTTCAATGTGAGAAAAGGGCATTTAAAATTTGTCGAGTACAACGTCGATTCTTGTTACAACTTTACAATAATTGCCATTTTTGCAGGATCTAAGCGACTCAGGAAAAAATCAAAAACATCATTGCATTCAGAAAAACATTTTTTTTTCATGGAAAAAATGAAAAATCTATTTTTTGAACCAAAAGTGGTACCAGACCCCCCTTAAAATTAAAATTTCAGAACCCATTTAGCGATCGATCGGATATAGCTATCATTTTCGTTGGACCCAGGATCCTCGTTATATATGGATCCTACTGTAATTACACGGGTTTAATACTACAGGGGGCCCGGAAACGAATTTGTCTAGGGCCACACGAAGTTTAAATCCGGTCCTGCACTGATTCCATGCTGTAATGCAATGGTTCTTGAACATTTTCGCTCGCGGAGCCTTTTTTAAGAAAAATTTGACCGTGGAACCTTTTTTAAGAAAAAATTTGACCGTGGAGCCCTTTTTAAGAAAAAATTTGACCGCGGAGCCCTTTTTAAGAAAAACATTTAACCGCGGAGCCCTTTTTAAGAAAAACATTTGACCGCGAAACCCTTTTTAAGAAAAAAATTGACCGCGGAACCCTTTTTAAGAAAAAATTTAACCACGGAGCCCGACTCTTTTTCACTTTTATTACTCATTCTTTAGGTAGGACCTATATGTAAGTTAGTTCCGGCACCACGCGCGTGATATTAAGATAATTATGTAGTAATCGTAATGTGATAAATAGTTTTCCAAAAATTAAGGTCATCCATTTACTGTTTTACTGAACAAGTGAGTTAATTTTTCTGAAGATGTCCTTTCATTTTCAATTCATTTTATGTCGTGGAGACCCTAGACAAGCACTGTGGAGGAGCCCTTAGGGCTCCACGGAGCACAGTCTGAGAATCTCTGTTATAATGAATATGTACGTGTTTCACTATTCTTTAAGTATTGTGTTTGTGTACAGGGTTAGCATTCATAGGGTTTCAAAACATTTTTTATTTAGAAGTGTAAAACCTGTTTATTCCTGTGGGGTTATGCGAAGGTCAGAGTTTCTCTAACCCCAATGGCAACAACACAGCAAGAACTAAAGGAACGCATCACTGTTGCTGTGACGAACATAAATGGGAACAATCTATTGTATTGCGTATGGAACGAACTGGATTATCGTTTGGACGTGTGCTCAGGGCTATCCTGAAGAAAATTATTGAGAGTATGCGGTGTTGTCTTAAAGAGTATTGAAATTGCGGGGTTACTGGACTTAGTGGCGTCACCGCGCCGCGCTATCATTTGACTGATCATCTATCCAAGCCCGAGGTGGCAGTTGTCACTTTCATCAGTTTTTGATTCCTCTCTCGGTCGTAGACAGGATATTATTTTGAGGCTTAGGGGTTGGGGAGGGATTCAGTAGGTTATCTCTCATTTCCTCATTTGTTTCCATTCAAGTTTGTTTTGTAAATGACAATCATAAATGGAAAAAAAAAAAGCAAATACGAAAACTTTTTTGAGATCTTGAGAGTACGTGGCACGCACTCTTTGTTTTTCAAAATTTCTTGGAAGTACGCGGCGCATACTCTTTGCAGACAGCCCTGCGTCTACTGTGTGACCAATGGCGCATACATTAAACATCTGTAATATGTACCTGAAATTTGGTGAATGTACGCATCTTTTCATGTATCACCCACCTTTGCAAGTCTTATACTTCTAAATAAAAAGTGTTTTGAAACCAGATGAATCATTTCTGCTAACTCTGTATATTCCAGCAAAGCTAATTGATACAGGAAAGTTGTGGAAAGGATCTTGTATCATCAAGAAAGAATTAGAGACTGACTAAGAAGACATGAAGCAAAGATGCTATAGGTAAATCAAATTCCATTTTGCCCTTTTTTTTTTTGTCTTGTTTCACCCCGCGCAAGGGCAACGAAGGTTATGGTACGAAGAGATTTACTTCATTCTGCCTTCACTTGACAAAGGGAGCAGTTGGCTCCCGAAACGTCGTGTTTTTAAACCTTACGCCAGTGTCGAAATAACTGTTTGTTATGGAATCTCCTGGTGAAACTCTGTATTGTTTCGTTAGATTTACGGTTCGCCGAAGAATTCCAACCTATTAAGGCCTAGGAAACCACCTTCGGTCTATAATAAGCAGTTCGTCCGTAAGCGTTTCACGTAGAATCGTTGGCAGTCGAACCAGAGTTAACCGTATGGTAGACGATCGCATTACCAATGCAGCGCAGTAGAGGCTGAACTTTTTGGAAAGGACGTTGCTGGTAATTGGCTTCTTAATTTGCTGTGTCATCATTTAAGTCAATAACATTTTTATCATTAACAGCTACATCATTAACACTTCCATTATTAATATCATTACGGGTTATATTCTGTCATTGCCTTCCTGTTTATTTTTCGTCATATAGTACCAATTTTATTGTGTATCTGCGTAATGGGAAAAAGTAAATACAACAAAATGTGAAATAAAAAAGCCCAATGAAAAATAAAAGCAATACGGTAAATAAAATAAAAATAACACATATAAAAATAACACAGTAAAAAAAGTACTAGAAATAATACAATAAAGAATAAAATTAAGATGAAAGCCAAATATTCTATTTGTATACACTGAAAGAAAATCAACATATTCAACCGAAATACGTTTAAACATGGATTTACGTTTAACATGTGTTTGTATTTATTTTCAGTTTGATTATCATCACACTGTTAATATAATGTAATACAGTAGAACCTGCCTTAAGTGACCACCTTAGGGAATGGGCAGCAATGGTCACCATAGACAGGTGGTTATTATGCACAAACTTTGGCATATGCATGACTATGTCCCTATCATTCCTTTCTTATAAAACGCGGTAACATTATTCGGGTGATCAGTTTACCAAGATGGTATTTTTACCAGGTTCCAATATATTTATTTTATAAATTCATGTTTTGAAAATACAAAAATATAAAAATGAAAACACTGAATATTGTCATACCATCCCGATGCATCAATGTTGTAATCAGAGACGGATTTCATATTTTGCCGCCTCTGGACTATGGCATATTTTGCCGAACGTCGACTGACATATTTTGTGCTCAGTCTTGCCAAACGTGACTAGAGGCATAGCAGAGATTTTGGCGCATTTGTTAAATTCTTAATTTGACGAACTTAGCAGTTATTTCAAATTCGTCTTTTCTCAAGTGTTCGTGAATTTGGTGCCTATATATTTTTTTCAAATTTCAGTTTTCTACAGAGAGTGTGCGTTAAAAGAAAGGTAAAAAAAGAGGAATAATATAGCAATAAACAATTAGTATAGCAGCCAATATAAAACTAACTTAGGGTTATATCAAAATATGGTCAATAATACCATCAAAACAATTTTTTTTGATTAATCTATGCAGTGTGTATCCGTATATATATATAGAGAGAGAGAGAAATCAAAGAAAGATAACAAGAAATATCCCAACGAATATCATACTAAGCTATGAGTAGTATATCCGTACCTCTTCCCCTTCCTCACCCAATGACCCGTGTACATCATTTGGAGAACCGTTAACTATTCTTATTAGCAGGGGCTGCTCGAGATTGATTTTGAAACCGTGCGGCCTGGCGCGGGTTGATTTTTGGCGCCCCTCTCCCAAACCTTCGAGAAAAACCAGAGATTTTCACAGATGCACAGTGAGCCATATACCCTATAAAAGTGACCAAAATTCTCTGAAAGAATTTCTCTAAAGATATCTCTCAAAATTTCTCTTAACTTGTCTCTTTGTAGAGAGATTTTCTACTGTTGGGTCAATTAAAAAAAATTTGAACTTGACTTCAGTTTGACGCCCTCATCCAAACGGGGCACCGAGAGGCCGCTCGGGTAGCTCGGCCCTTAAGCCGCCCCTATTTATTAGACCAATATCAATACTTTTCAATAACTTATATAAAATTATTCTTCAAGGCCGCGCCCATTTCCTAAATTATTACCCAGATAGCACAAAAACGTCCCGAGGGCGTCCTCTGGACGTCCGGCGCGGGCATCCCCAACATCCCCAGGAAATTCGAAATAAACTGTCGGACGTCCGTGGGACGTCCTGCGGTGATCCATATGCACGCGTGAAGTACGTCCTTTGAGGGCCCTGAGGATGTCCGCGGAGAACATATTTCGGAGGATTTTAGGACAAAAACTGGAATTCCTTTTAGCATGTTTTAAGGGCTCGTTACGGCAGATTTTAGGATGAAATTTGAATTATTTAAGGATATTGTTTTGATATTTATAGAATGTGTTACGGCAGTTTTTAGGATAAAATTTGGATTTACTATTAGAATATTTTAAGGACATCTTTTGGATGTTTTCAGGACGTTTAAAGGACTTTATCTTGATATTTTCAGGACGTGTTATGGCAGTATTTGGGACAAAAGTTGGATTTATTTTTATGATGGTTTAGGGACTTTATTTGGATCTTTTCAGGACCTGTATCGGTGGTTTTTAGGACAAAAGTTGGATTTGCTTCGTAGCCGTTTTAAGGACATTATTTTGATATTTTCAGGAAGTGTTACGGCTGTTCTTAGGACTAAAAGGCCCTTTTCCATTACATGCTGTGATTGTATCAATACACGCTGTCAAAATTTTTGATCCCTCCCCCGAATTTAAATCCTGGCTAGGGCCTTGACTCGGGACACACGTGCAATGTAAGGATTTCGACTAGTAATTGTATTACTGCATGTATTAGATGTATACTTCACAGGTGTAAATAAACTTTTATAAATAAATATGTATACCCATGTTTTAAAAAATTGCAACACCATGAAGGAATCACTTGATTGAGCTGAAACTTTCAGGAAATGCAAATTAGGGTATGCTATTCAAATGATTAGAATTTCAGAGTCATCGCGCATGCGTGGGCTGAGCAGCGCCCTCTGAACTGCTGATGGATCCGTATAAATAGAGGGCTGTAGCGGGGCGTGTATGTTTATCTGCTAGTGGTAAACGTTACATGAGACGTCACTATGCCTCTACGACGAAAGAGGGCGACATTTCAGCAAGTTACGGAGTTTGAACGGGGACGAATGATCGGCCTTCGTGAAGGAGGGTTTTCTTATCGTGCAATAGCAGCTCGTATGGGGCGTAACAGCAGCACAGTGATGCGAGTGTGGAAGCAGTGGGTTCAAGAGAACCAGACAACTCGGAAATCCGGGAGTGGACGCCGAAAGGTGACGTCAGCACGGGATGATAGACACCTGGTCCGCATGGCGGTGACGGACCGTTTTGCTTCATCTGGACAGTTGGCAGAACGTTGGTGCACTGCTACAGGTGTATCATTGTGTGCTTCATCAATTCGTCGGCGTCTACTGCACCGTGGACTGCGTGCAAGAGTTCCTTTATACAGGATCCTCCTGACGCAAAACCATCGGCGCCTGCGGCTACAATGGGCTCATGGACATAGAGACTGGCGTGCTGATTGGCAACAAGTGGTGTTTTCTGATGAATCCCGCTTTAATTTGGGGTACAGTGATGGCCGCATCCGTGTTAGACGCTATACCGGTGAACGCCACCTTTCGAAGTGCGTTATCCAACGTCATAATATTCTTCAAATTTAACCAAATGTCAAATGTATCGTCAAATTGATATCGTAACAGATGTATCAACAACCATTGTATATCAGTTGAATAAAATTATTTCTTTCTTTCTATTTCTTTCTTTCATAGTGGACGAACCCCCAGCGTTATGGTCTGGGGTGCGATTGCGTATCATGGACGATCTCAGCTGCTACGAATTGTGGGTAATCTTAACAGCAACCGGTACATCAATGAAGTTCTGGAATGCTCTTCCTCAGGCACACATTCAACATCTGTTTGATTCCATGCCACGTCGTATAGCATCACTTATTGCAGCGCGTGGTGGCTTCACCAAATACTGATTTTCGACATGTAATATTGTTTTTTTGCTTTGTAATTTTAATCGTTTATTTGTATCAACACAGGTCGTTTGTACATTAAATTTCATTCAATTCGGACGAGTCCTTCATGGTGTTGCAATTTTTACAAACACGAGTTTATATTATAAAAGCGCTATAAAATCTTACGGATTTAATAATTTGTTTTGTCTTTTAATAATTATTATTCCTATTTTAATTATTACTTATTGAAAACTAAGGACTGTCAGACCCATGGAGTAACGTAGTGTCCAATCTTCATCATGGTTAAATATAAAAATATCGCTACAATTTACATTATTATAAAAGACATTACGGACTCTCCACATACCCATACATATTTTTCACGGTTTTTTTTTTTGTTTTTTTTTTAACAATTCACTTTTCTGCATTCTTTCTCTTTCATTAACAAGACATTAAGAATTAATATTAATATATAACAATATTGTAACTTAATAATTTGCCAATCTCGGAACAAAACATATGGTTATGATATACGGTTATGACATCCGATTCTTCAGCATGCCATTATGGTAAAAGGTTTATTAATATACGGTTATTTAATGTATGGTTATTACATACGGTTAGTTTACATACAGTTAGGAAACGATTGGTTGTTACATACTGTTATTTAATATATGATTATTACATGCATTTAGTTGTTATACGGTTATTTAATGTATGGTTATTACATACGTCTGTTCAGTATACGATCTTTGTAACGTGACTATATCTATATGTCATAATGACCATATATACATATTCGAACTCTAATCTAACGTAAGTGAATTGTACAACAACATTTTAAATATATCTCTAGGTAGGACATTTTTTGAGTCTTTTATATTTTAAGTAACAAATTCAATTTTTTCTCTCTAACTATAATTATATTTTACTCATAATTAACACTCATTATTTTTTTCTCAGTTGTCGTAAGCAGAATAAAATTTTTGCACTCCCACCATATTTTTCCAATGTAAACAAAATTAATTAATTTTATATGGTGTTGATAGAAAATATTTGTCTAACGTGGCGACTAAGAAATTGAATGTTGATGATCACGTCTGTTTCTCTCTGGTGGACTTGCACTCAACCTGTATTAAAAGGTTTCTTTCACGCTGATGATACACGAAATTATATTATTTTTACACGTAAACTTTTCTTGAAGCATTCACAAATCCTTCAGATTTTAATATGATTTTTTTTTTAATATTATGTTTACACGCAACAATAAAAACTATTGGGTAATGAATCACATATTCATAACAAGCGAATACTAAACTGAAAGACTTACCTGTTTCCTCCATAGTTGTGCTTAAAATATTTCAATAAGGCGACTAATTTTAAATTCGAATCTAACTGTTTCGTAGTCAACAATTTCAAAAAGCTGGAAGAGTACGACAGTTCTTTAAGCACAATGTCTTTGACATGAGGACGACTTCCATATGGATGGAAAATGGCAACACGGTAAAAGGAATCTCATTTTCCGTATTTCGGAATCCCCATTGCAGATAAATCCAAATTAGATCAGCAGGGGAGGTTGTTGTTTTTGCTCCAAGAAAAGTAAATGACAACAGTCATGCATTTTTATGACATTTGTCATTTCCATAGTTTATTCAGTCATCACATAGTTGACTTATTATTACGAAGAAAAAGGAGGTCTCAGGATGAAAATATCTGGCGCTAACGCTGATCAGACGAGCCAAATCTCGCCAACAATATCGCCAATGCTTGGGATCTCATATGATACATATTATTATCTCTTAATAAGCAAAAACAAATCAAGTTTATACAAAAATATCTAAAAAAAAATTATTCGTAAATATGTTCATCGATTTAAAATAAGTTCGTTCTTTTTTTTTTTATATATAACTATAATAAATTTCGAATAATATTAAATAAATATTGCATTCAGTCATGAAATTTTACAAATAAAAATATTATTTTTTGTCTCTCCCCAACCAACCTTGGTAATGCAAACATTTTCTTGTCTGTCAGTTCAACTGACAGACAAAGACGAATACCTGTCAGTCGTTTAACCTGGGAGCACCATGATAAGAGATTAACATCACCCCAATAGCCACTTACATCCAACCAAACTTACATGGGAACCGAACCCAATACAGCAGGCCCCAACGCGCTGATAATTTCCACTGTATTACTGGGGTGTGTAGTTAAATTATAATTGAGAGTATACACAAATTTAACGATATTACCTGAAAATAGTGTTTGAATAAAATTATTGATATATTTGATATGAAAATGCAGTACATTTCAGCTATGATTAACATTCATTTAAAGTATTGTTTTGAAACAAATATTTTTTTTTTCAATTATATGCATTTGTGTATGTAATACAAGTGACCAAATGCTTGCATATTTCCTTTATTTACTGCCAAATATACAATATATAAATAAATAAAATAATAATAAATAAATAAAACACGAAACATATAATCTTAAAAATTACTACATTTGAAAAGGGAAACTATTGCCAATTTATGTCATCTTGGTGACTAATAGTCTGGCGTTGGCGAGCTTATCAGTTTCAAAATTAGATGCCAGATTTCGCCGTAGGATGATCGATCTGGGTTTGGCGGCGGATGCCCGTTGCTTAGCAACGCGAGGGTACAGAACGCTGTTTTGTAATGAATTTAAAAAAAGACATGGCTTTTATGTTTCAACAAATAAATGTGACTCCTCCCCTCATTATTTAAAAACAAAATCCATTTTTTCTCTCTCTCTCTATATCAAAATTGGCGTCCATTTCTAACCAAAATTCCAGCGAAGAAAACTTTCGTTCTCTCCAGTGGCTAGTGATGCAACCAATACATTTGAATTGGGGCCCTTGCGCTTGGGAAGCCTTTGGAAGTGGAAGGTCCTTAGATAGCATAGTTATGGGACTTTGGTATGGGGTGGGCCCCCCCCCCCCACCTCTACCAGCGATTACATTGGGGCCCAAATTCCATAGCTACGCCATTGATTCTCTCATCTAATACTTATGACGCACGTTGAAAGAAATGGGCGAGAACATGGAAATGAAATATGGTGAATATAAAATAGGTGAGCATATGGAAATGAAGTATGGCGAATATAAAATAGGCGGGCATACGGAAATTAAATATGGCGAATATATAGTATAGGCGAGAATATGGAGGTGAAATATGGCGAATATAATATAGGTTATACAATAATTTTTGCCACCCACGTATTAATTAGCTCAAACTAGAGCTTTATTCGTTTTGGAGAAAAAGAGACGCTTTCCCCATCCTGGATTCGAACCAGGGTCCCTCCGTTTAGCCCGGAGTGTCTTGGACCGCTAGACGAATGAGGACAGGAAACAACGCTCTCTTTCTCCGTATGTAAAGATGTTAAGGTATTATTACCCTCCGCAGGGATAACACAATTGCCAAATATGGTCAACACAAGAAAGCCTCCGGGGCGAGAATTTTGTGAGTTTTCGTGGGGGAAATTTATTATACTATAATTTTTGCCACCCACGTTTTAATTACAGCTCAAACTAGAGCTTGTGTAATTTTGGAGAAAAAGAGACGCTTTCCCCATCCTGGATTCGAACCAGGGTCCCTCCGTTTAGCCCGGAGTGTCTTGGACCGCTAGACGAATGAGGACAGGTAATAACGCTCTCTTTCTCAGTATTTTCTCCAAAACGAATAAGCTCTAGTTTGAGCTAATTAATACGTGGGTGGCAAAAATTATTGTATAATAAATTCCCCCACGAAAAACTCACAAAAATCTCGCCCCGGAGGCTTTCTTGTGTTGACCATATTTGGCAATTGTGTTATCCCTGCGGAGGGTAATAATACCTTAACA
>QLNU02013614.1:17953974-17974560 GCA_006491805.2 Dysdera silvatica
CCTTGTCACTGGATTACTATGACTATATAACTTTCGTTGTTGATTTGATATTTTATTTACTGCACGTGCAAGATGTGCAACCCGGTCTGAAAGGCTTTGCACTTTTTTCTGCAAAGTTATTAGTGTAGTCATTTCCATTTCAGATACCATAGGCGCCGTGCTTGATGATTCTAGAACGCTATCAGCGATTGGTGCTAGTTCACTAAGGCGATCACCATCCACTGAAAGAATTTGTTGAACATTGATGGGGAGTCTACGTAACCATGGGGATTTTAATACTGATTCGTCCAACTTGTTGGCAGTTAATTCTCGCATTTCGCGAAGTAATCTAGACGGAGTCTTATCTCCTAAGGCTAAATCCTGTAAAAGGGTTTGTAGGCGCCGTGTTTCTGGAGACTCATATTGTTCAGTAATTCGAAGTCTTAATGCTGTGTAGGCTTTGTTCGGTGAGTCGCGGACAATACCTCTAGTAGCCAGTCTAGGCATGAAACAAGGCAGCGAAATTTCGTTATGTCTACCGTAATGCCTGAATTAATAAACATACTGTTCAGTTTCGCAAACCAGAGATTAGGATTGTCTTTCCAAAAAGTTGGGGGACAAAATGCAACTCTCGCAATTTCTGAGTGTTCTCCCATAATGAATAAAATTATAAATAGTAGCGATCGACTTACTTAGTTGGTAGCAATTGTTGAGTCGAGGTTGTTCTTGGGTGAAAAAAGATCGGCAGTGGAATGATGTGTTGAAACTGGAAACTTACGTTAAAACGGAATTCCAGTGAGGAAGTAAACGAACCTTTCGTCACAGTATTTATGTTCTCCAGATCAGAAGGTTAAGTGTTCATATCACGTCTGGGTCACCAATTATGGCGGGAACGTTATTGCGGTTTTCATTCTCCCACATATTTTAAATTGCAGCTTGGAAATAATCAACGTACTCGACTATTTTAAGGTAACTGACCTCATTCAAATGGCCGATTTCGACCAAAAGTTGCATTTTCATTTTATGTTACTTTCTCATTGTCCACAATATTAGCTGTCAGAGGCCGTTTATTTTTTTATATGTTGATTAGAAACTGAGATATTATATTTTTGCTATACGCGAGTAACCGGAAATAACGTTAAGTTGCAAACTTCAAATGCGATTTCTGAAGAATTGAATTTTTCGAGATTTGTGTCACGTCAAACATATATTATATAATTATTAGTATATATATATTATATAATTATTAGTATATATATATATATATATTATATTATTATATATATATATATATTATATTAGTATATATATATATATATTATATTATTATATATATATATATATATTATATTAGTATATATATTATATTATATAATTATTAGCATATATATTATATAATTATTATATATATATGAATATAGTATATATATATATTATTATTACTATATATATATATATAATTATTATATATATATTATATTATTAGTATATATATATTATATAATTATTAGTATATATATATATTATTAGTATAATAGTATATCCATTATTATTATAGACAGTGATCTATATCCATTACAGATAGTTATCTATTACTGTATATATAAGGAAATAAAATACGGATAAATGATTTTTCTTACCTTGTTAGAAATTGTATATTTTTCTTCCAAATATATATATCGATATCTAAGAAGTTAAAACTACGATTTCAGACGACGAAAGTCAGAAATGAAAGAGACAGAATCGAAAGAGTTTTTCCTATCAAGACATTTACTTCTCCTTGAAATTTATGAATATATTGCTGACGAACTATAAAACCTATATCAGGGAAACTACACGTCCGTCACACGCTTTAATCTCTGGGATTATAAATTTTGAAACACGTAAAAAGATAAAAAGTTCATAAAATTATATGTTTCCAGTACGTTGCTGAGGTTTAATATACAGCATAAATTTAGGAATTTATGCGTGTCTCATAAAACGAAACGTTGACAGAACATTTTTCACAGGAGAAGAAAACAAGTTATTTCTTCTGGATTTTTCTACTATGTTCAGTGATGGAGGTAGTCTCGAGATCAAGGGGGAAGTTTTAGCTCCCAACTACAATATCCGCAAACGATTCGTTTTTAATCAACGTAAATATCATTAACCATTTAATAAATTCCCAAATTATTATAACACATGAATTTTTAATGTGATAACAATAAATTTATAAATGATAATTTGAAATAAATTTATAAATGATAATATGAAATAAATTTATAAATGATAATATGATAAATAATAAATGAATTTATAAATGATTACAAACTTATAAATAATGATCAGCTATAAATGATCAGATCACAGATTAACACATACAGATCAAGATGTATATAAGGAAAAGCTGGAAAACTATGCATCGGTGGGTAAGTTAACAAACGAAAATGATGATGTAATCGAAGCTCGTAACGCGAATAATCACAGTGACAAAACAATTGTACGCGTTAAAAGTAGTTTGCTTTATCTGGGAAAGATATGATCGTATTACTTTGTTTGTTGGAGATTTTATGGTGCAAGGATGATGTTTTGCTGGGACTTACAGTGTTTCGAAATAATCCGAATTTCTTACGACCGGGAAGCAGTTAGTTGATAAGCGTTCTTGTTTTGACGCAGCTGGGAGTCGAACTCGCGATAATCGCACACTAAGCGAACACTTTACCTTCTGCAGAGCCGAATCGTATTATTAAGATTAAATTTGACGGGGATGCAAGATTCTCTTTATGTTAAAGGCAGTTTACATTAACGATGTCGACTGCATCGCCAACGAAGATACTGAAATTGTCAAATTGTCCAAAACTTTTTTTGAAATTGTTGTTTGAATTTTTGGCAAAAGGGGAAGAAATGGTTATTTTGCTCTAAATTCATGTTCGATATATTATACACCCTTTTCCCCTCCGAGGATAATTTTTAAAAGATAAAATATACGTTTTTAAAAATTTCATAACCAGTTTATTATAATCAAACACTTTTCGTTGGATTTGCAACCCTCAATTTTTAATACACTTAACGTAAAACGCAGTATTTTAATTCAGTTAAAAAATCAACAACTCGCGTATGTGTAAAAAATCGTGCAACGTATGCTGTACAAAGGTAAAGTAGGTACAAGTTCGTATAAAGCGGATATCGTACAAGCACATGCCTTCGTATAAAATACTGACCGTGTGTTAAGCATACATTGAAATCATTCGCGCCTTCCTACAAATCAATGTTTCAAATGTTTTCGTACAAAGTAAATATTTTTTACGCAGGTATGAACCAACATTACCCACGCCCGCATAAAGAAATCAGGACGAAGCCAAATCATTTACGCCTTCATATAAACATTACTTTACATGCCCGCATGCGAAATCAGTAATGCAGATCTCAATATACGCAGCACCATTTTCCATTATCGTTTGTGCATTATCAACAATGTAAACTTCCATCACTTCACGAACAATGGATTGTGGAAAAGAAAAGCTGTTTGATTGATTGTTTGGCTTTTTTATGGCGCAAGAGCATCTGGGCTATACTGCGCCAAAAGCTGCCATTAGTAACAAATTGAAAACAATAAGAAAAGTTGAAAGACACACGCAAACATCAAAATATTCCTCAAAGCGTTTGTAAAACGAATTCGAGTTTCAGAAAACAGGTTAGCGCAGTATAGCCCAGATGCTCTTGCGCCATAAAAAAAAATCCAAATAATCCAAAACGCCAAGGATTCGTTCTTAGAAAATTATGCGCTATATGCGATGCTTTTTTTTTTTTTATGGTGCAAGGATAGCAAAGGTGATTCTGTGCCGGGATCCACAGTTTTCCGAGGAAACCTAACCCAGGAATACGATGGTTGGTTTTATTTTCATGGAGCAAGGGCAAGAAGGGTTTCAGCGCCAAACGAGTTGAGGCCGGAATACGACTGGCAGGAAACGGTGCGCGTTCTAACACACCATTGGATGTCGAACTCGGGTTAATTTCAGGCTACAGACACATGCGTTACGGTTCAGTGGCGGATCCACCGGGGGGGGGGAAGGATTAAGAAATTTCCCCGCCCAAATCCATAAAAATGTGGTGGAAATCGTTTACAACGAGTATCGATTATAACGACGGAAATTTTAAAGGTTTTTTCAATTGCTGATTAAATGCGGGTCCTAAAAAGAATTGCTCGCTAAAAGCAGTTAAATTGTATTGCGCTTAATCATTATACCAAGCAAAATCCATATTTTCCTCACAATATCCCGAAAAATGCGGGCTCGTTACAAGTGGGTCATATTGTATCTGACATCCCCAAATTCCGCTATGGATCCGCCTCTGACCATTACACTACAGTAGTGGATCTACATCTTGACGGGACATCCTAACCTCATAAGCCTTACGTTGACAACTCCCGGAGTGTTGACCTCTATGTTGACAACTCCCAATATATAACGAAGTTTTCCGAATTTGAAAGTTTTCAAAATTTTATATAAGTTTTAAAAGTTTTATGAAAGATTTCAAAGAAATACATTAATCAATAAGGTCAATACCAATAAATACAATTGAATTAGAAAAATCTACATAGTACCTGCAACATTACTATAATAGTATTACCCCAACTTATGCAATTTCTGTATAGCTTACGTATATTTATTTTTCAAATATTAAATATAGTGATAAATCAAGAGTGATGACAGCTGTTGAGGTTAAAGATCTACGTAATTTCTTTAAGTATGGAAAATCTGAAAATGAAAACTACTTCTATGTAAATTTGAAAAAATTGTAACTTTCCTCTTACATTCGTAAACGATTCGGGCGGCCAGGAGCGGCTCAACGACCGGGCGACTCGGGCGGCCGCACGGACCCAGTTTGGATGAAGCGCCAAACTGAAGTCAAATTCAATTTTTTTTTGGGGAGGGAGTTAATAGTAGAAAATCTCTTTAAAAAGAGACAAGTTTGGAGAAATTTTTAGAGACATCTTTAGAGAAATTCTTTCAGAGACTTTAGGCCACTGTTACAGCGTGTATGGTTCACTATGCATCTGTGAAATTTTTCTGTTTTCATCGGAGGTGATGGCGCCAAAAAGCAATCTGTGTCAGGCCGCCCGGATTCAAAATCAACCTCGAGCCGCTCGCGTGTTTCCATTCCCGGATCGATTCGGATACTTGGCGACGAAAAGGCTTGGCGGAAAAAACAGCGCTACGGCGCTAAACGGTTAATTCTAGCAACTTAATAAATTAATTATAGTAAATTCACTAGACCATAACGGACGAGCACGCTTGCCACATCGTATTTTGATTATGAATTAGTATTTTTATAAATAAATCAGTACTTACCTGAATCACAGAGACCGAACTGGGGGAAGAACCCCCAAACCTGCTTCGTGACTCGTGCCGTTTCGATCACATTCGATGTGCGCTGTCTGAATCAGTACAAGCGTAGGCGGGCGGCAAGGGGGTTTATTCCCTAGGCCTTGAGAAGTTAGGATTCCTCAAAAAACTGCAAGACAACCTTACCCAACGTAAGGTACGCCTATCATAACAGATACACAATTATTAAAATAATGAGGATTTGATGTAAATACGCGAAACCGCTAACGTTTATCGCAGTAGTCCGTGGTTGAAAGTCTGCAAACCTGGCAACAGTGCTTTGAACCGTCAGCACTCTCGTTTTGGAAAAACTACTAGTGTTAACGTTAAATGATACCAGTGCGAGCAGTGCATCCCTGTACGCCAATACGGATCGACCATCTCCCCTTCGCTGTCAAGATCTCTTGACGTTAAAACCTATCTGGGATTAGAGTGCTGTTCATCGGCGGCCAACCTTCCCATTAACGTCTTGCGCAATCTACGCTACCAGTGTTATTACCCATTGTGGTGTCTGGTCTACGGCTACCTTAGGGTCGAGTTCGTTCTCGCCCGCCGCCTTCTAGGTTATATTCAAAAACCAGGTCTGTCCGACCTCTTGGATCCAACCGGATCCTCCCGTCTCTGCACAGCTTCCCCTGGTGGCTCCACACGTTATTTTCCGAGGGCTGGCGCTGGGTAGGACATTTGGGTACAAGTGCGGTGAAGTTGAAGGGCAGGGCGTTGCGCTCTTCTATTTCGCTTTAGATGAAACTCTGCAATAAAATTGTCATATCATTTTTAGTTTTTTTTTAAATTCTTCCCGGTTTTCCGATTTATTTTTTAATTGTATTCAATTATCCGGATGTCTCTGGTCTTAATTAAGCCGGATAATCGAGTTTCTACTGTACTGACATAGGAAAAATCGTGCTACATAAAAATAATATCCGGACATATAGAAATGTGACTAAGATTTTCAAAACAAAAACCCCACGTTTCGTTGATAAATACGTGACGTGAAGATGTAGTAATCCAAAATTGGGGGGAAGGAGGGCGTCAAGCAGCTTTAAAAGAATCACGTGATGCGGTGCTAAAGGGAATAATGTCCCTCGACATCCAATGGAAATGACCCCCGCCTCCCGTTTCCACGCCACGTACGACAACTAACACTAACCAAGAAAATTTTAAGCCTAAAAATTCAACGAGAGTCTAAGAATACATTAAATAAAGTAGGTGTGCATATACATAGGTTTTCAAAAGGGTTCCTATTCACACTGAAGAAAACAATTCTCGACTTTTTCAGGTTTTTCCTGACTTCGTCAGCAAAGTTCCCAGACCAATCATAAGCAATTTTTCGACGGAACTTCGATTGTAGGCAAAATGGCTTATCTATTTTGTTTCGTGTTTTTTCTTGCCGTCTATGGTGCCTCTGCTGGTTCGGCAGTTGTTGTCCTTCACCTGCCATGCTGTGCCTTTCCGTTTCCTTGACTGTCTTCTCCGGGTTCGCTCGTTCCGTGTTGTTGATTGTCTCGTGTCTTCGGCGGGCTATTTTCTTGGGTCACCAAATCATCGCTCACTGCTCCACTTTATCAAATCTCAGCTACGCTCTGTCCTATCTTTTCTGACTCATAAAACTCCGCTACGATTCAAGCCACTTTCATACGTCATCATTTGGGGGGTAGGAATGAAACCTCATCATCATCATTATGGCTTTGCCATACCTTTTATAGAAATCCACGCTGTAGACGCGGCCAACTTTTCCAATCGCCTTTGCATACAGAAGAATCAGAAAATGGTTTCAAGTTCGCCGAAGATGCAGCGATTCAAAACAAGTTAAGGAGGTTTTGCATGATTTTTCCTTGACATTTAGAGATGATTTCAAATTCCCTGAAAATTCCAGATGCGCGAGTTGCACTGTTTTAAAACGAGGCGGGGAGAGGGATAAGAAGAAAATTTTTTCTCACAACGAATTTTAGTTTACATCTGATAATATTGTTTGGAGATGAAGAGGGAAGATTAACCTCTATTCCACGCTTTCCTTGTACACGGTCTTACGTTGCACCTAACAACAATATCATTAAACTTTTGCTTCCATGACTCACACGTTGCATACCAGTATGAAGGAACAAGAAAATTATTCTATTTACGCTGCTGTTATGTGCATATTAAAAAGCTTATAGTGTTCTTATTTTATACGACACACAAGGCAAGTCTCTATAGTAACACTTCTCAATCTTTATGAGGCTGCGGCCCAGCAAATCCATTTTTATAAGACGAGGGCCTGGTCTGAATTAATTTACTAATAAAAACCTTTCCATTGTCTTGAAGTCCATATATTAAACTACTTCAAGTATAAACAATTAATTATGACATATTCTTAGAGAGTATCAGTATACTTGTATTAATATAAACTTCCTTGATGATTAACTTACAGCATTTGCAACTGATGCCATTTCATTGAACTTTAAGAACAGATGATGACCCGCATATCGTAATCGGCTTCGAGGCACTGTTTGTGTCCGGTCATAATGAGCGGTATACTCTCCCTCGAATGCTAAAAGGTTTCGATGTCTGAAAATTCTCAATCATTCATGAATACTTACATATTTAAAAATACACCGCTTGGTCATTGGCATTTGCTGCACATGTTATTTAGACTTTTGGGTCTGAGCTTTTCGCCGTATTCGCGATTATCCTCCTCCTCAATATATTTCCCCAACAAAATATTCATAAAAAAATTCTTGGAAAACTAAAATTACAAATTTCAGGAGAATCTTTTGCGACCGGTATAATTGATGCAGAGACCCGGTGGTTAAGAAACACTTGTCTGGAGCAGAGGTTTCCAAACCGCGCGTTACGGCTACTTGGAACACCACAATTTCCCGTTAGAGACGTCGTAGACGCACGACAAGATTGTGTTTATGAAATAAACATTTTAATATTCTTATAGTCAGATTCGGGAACAATGGAGGAAGGTTTCACTATACATGCAGAAGTCGTAAGAAATGTTTATGTACACAATGTAGAGGGAAAATGAATAAGGTTTATGTATGTAGAGAGGTTGTGTATAGCGTTTATTTACGCATATAGATGTCGAGAGGGTATACACGGGCGCCGTTAGCGGGGACAGGGGTCCCAAACCCTCAATGTTGGTATTAGGGTTCCACGTTCCCCCCCCCCACCTAATTTCAAACAAAAATTTTATAACGGGTAACGCCGTTCAAGATTTAATTTTGTTTTTTAATCTAAGGAATGCGGTTATATTTTTCAGCCTAGTGTATTTAGTGCGAAATAAAAAAAATGCACCTTGTCATTTATTTGATGTAATTATACCTTTTGTTGGATTGCATTATATAGCTCTCTTTTCTGCATGGCAGCGTTTTCATTGACGTGTTATTATTTCAACTTTCAAGTGGAACGTTTTTAATAACGTTACAACTATAGTTTCTATATTTTAATTTCGCAAGCTCAAGGAAATTTTTGGCCCTCTAAGCTCATTATCAACGACATAAATTGTTTGTTTGTTTCTTTATGGCGCAAAGTATCTGGGCTATACTGCACACAAATTAAAGGGACTGTCACCATCAGCGTAATAACGAAATTTATTAAGGAGCATTGCATGTGAAAATGAAACTAGTAATGCAACCAAAATATAAGTACTAGAAAACGAGGCTTTACCCAGAAATTTTTTCGGAGGAGGCAAACAATTTTTGTAACCTCGCTAATGAATAAGTGTTGGTAGCAAAATCATTTTCGATGGTGGGGGTTGGGACCACCCGCCAGCTACGGTCCTGTTTGACAAAACTGCCTTCTACTGGTATACCGCCCGCCCCCTAATATTTTTTTTGCCGTCGGCGCCTATGGTTATGCATATAAAGAAATGGAGGATTCACTTATGTCGAAAAGCAAAGAGTGGTTGCAAAGAGAAGGGTATTCATGCAAAAAGCAAATAAAACCGCCTCGTAAGCTGAGACCTTTCGATATATAAAGATCCAACGTAGATGGAGAATATTCTTAGTTTGTGTTTTACAATGTAAGGACAAATAAGCTCATACTGTGTTAGGACCTCATATTCTGAACTTCTAGCTTGGGTTAGGTGGTTGCGTTTTTATGGCGCAAGGACAGCATGAATCATTCTGTGCCAAACAAAGTGAGTCTGTTGCTTGGGGAAATAAATGCTAAAGTGCAGAAAAATGGCACGAATGCTAGGAAACAACGAAATACAACCTAGGTTTATTCACGATACAGGAACGCCTAACCTCGACGTCACTGCAGGGAAGGCGAACATTAATAGTATATGTGTGTCATGAAGTAAACACGTGTAGTAAGACAAAAACCGCTGAATGTAAAACATGAAACGATTTCAATAATTTCATATAAATCGAACACTACGCAGATTAAATCAAACAACAATGTCAATCAATCAACGTTTATTGGCGTAGTGATACCAACGCCGATGGTATGGCGTGATTAGATGGTGAAACGTTCGAAAGAAAATAAATATTTCTGCCTTCGGTGGGACCTGAACCCACGACCTTCCACTTGCCGGGCGGAGGCTCTACCCACTGAGCTACGAAGGACAATATATAATCTCTTTACGAACGTATATATATTGTTGCCAGTTATTTCGCAGAATGGTGTAGTACATAGACTACTATTTAAACCAAATTGCAAAGAGACTGGTATTAAATTGATCGAAATGCCAATACGCCAATAAACGTTGATTGATTGACATTGTTGTTTGATTTAATCTGCGTAGTGTTCGATTTATATAAAATAAATACATATGCTGCAACGGGCATTTCGATCAATTTAATACCAGTCTCTTTGCAATTTGGTTTAAATAGTAGTCTATGTACTACACCATTCTGCGAAATAACTGGCAACAATATATATACGTTCGTAAAGAGATTATATATTGTCCTTCGTAGCTCAGTGGGTAGAGCCTCCGCCCGGCAAGTGGAAGGTCGTGGGTTCAGGTCCCACCGAACGCAGAAATATTTATTTTCTTTCGAACGTTTCACCATCTAATCACGCCATAACATCGGCGCTGGTATCACTACGCCAATAAACGTTGATTGATTATTGTTGTTTGATTTCAATAATGTTGGTAATACTCGCAATTTATAATGAATATTACTTGAATAAATGCAACGTTGAATTTGCGTTAAGTCTTAATACATCATTAAACCCTTTCCACTCTTCACTGGAGGGTCATCATAAGAATGTAACAAGACTTTGTGAAGTTATAAAATGGAAAACAATTTTAGAAATGAAAAAATTATTAAATGATATCAAATGTAAATAATAACTTGTGTTGCCAATTTGTAAAATGAAAATAATGGTGAAATTAAACGTGCTAAAATTATTATTTGCTCATTGATAGAATGTATTTCCACACTCCACTTAATTGTACTGGTGTTTTGAGGTTGCATGTTCTTTGGTAGATTTCTATTGCTTCCATTAGTCTTAGGGAGTATTCATTCTTAGCGTTTGTTGTCAAAATTTCTGTTTCTTCAAAATTTGGTTCGGCTTTGTTGTTGAATACATAGGATGTATGTATAACCTCAAAACATCGGTACAACTAAGTGGAGCATGGAAATACATTCTATCAATGAGCAAATAATAACTTTAGAACGTTTAATTTCACCATTATTTTCATTTTACAAATTGGCAACGCAAGTTATTATTTACATATGATGTCATTTAATAATCTTTTCTAAAATTGTTTTTCATTTATAACTTCACAAAGTCTTGTTACATTCTTATGACGACCCTCCCGTGAAGGGTCGAAAGCGCTTAATGATATATTAAAACTTACCACAAATTCAACGATATATTTATTCAAATAATATGAAACGATTTTACTTCGAGTTTTTGCTTTTCAAATATAGTATGGTGGTTATTTTCTGGTAAGACCAATGGATAGGGTTTGCATTCACCTTTTTTTGGGGGGGGGGGGAAACCATTCCCGATTAATCGCAAACAAAACTTTGAATTCAGCTTCGGTTTTGAGGTACACAGCTTCACATTTCATGCGAAATTTAGATATCCAGGACAGAAAAGTTAAGGTTTTCCCTGAATTTGACAGGGTTAATAAAAAAAATGTTCCCCCGCCCCCCCTAGACTTTTTAGAATAATTTCAAATTCCCTAACAAGGCTCCAGGTTCTCAAGGTGCATAGGAAATCTGAACGGAATAGTTTAACTCATAAACCAGGTTATAAGTTCTAACTGCACGAAGTGAATTCTAGCAAATCAGCTTTCCAGATCTTCGCTCTTTCTAGAGTTCTCTTATGCCTCTAAAAGAAGAAATCATCAGTAATTAACTAGGATGTGTCTTTGATAAAGGGCACACTGTAAATAATGCATGTTAATAAAGTTTAAATTAATAAAAATAAGTTAGTAATTTAAGTTAATAAAGTTTAAATGTTAATAAAGATAATATGAGACTGTCAGTATCGAACAGGCTTACTTCAAACACTTGGAGTGCTACACAAGAGACACTTATTATGACCCACAAATCATATGTCAGACAAGTTTTGGAATATGGTTCAGGATCCATGGTCACGGCAAGCAATTGTGTACTGCATCCTCTAGGCATAGTATAAAACATGGCTTCGAGAATTATTACAGGCCCTAATTCACACCTATAAGTGCTAGGGAACTTCAAACATCAATAGAACCTTTAACTGAAGAAAAAGAATTGTAACCAAACGATATCAAAGATTATTACGATTAGATCAACCAGAATGGTCCAATGATCGGCCAGCCTTACCTAGACTCAAAGAGGTTTCTTCCCATTCATGGAGGAACTTCCCGGAGATTTGAACCTGCAAATGCGCCCAAGAGAGCCCCTGTAAAATTTTCTTCTACAGCTAGAAATACCAATGGTTTATATGGACTTAGTAGGTCCAACCCCAGATAAAAAAGAAAATATATACAAGCTCCACTTCACTGGAACAATTAGCACTCAAAACAATACATACATGATTCCTTTCACATTCATGGCTATATATATATACACAGATAGTTCTACTACCACCTCGGTGGGAAAGGCTGGTGCAAGAATGTAATGTACTCTTTTTAAATGTTCAATCCCGATTGGCAAGGGAGCAACAAACTTTGATGGTGAATTAGGAGCCATCCTGAAAGTTTCAAGAAAACTAACAAATTACTATCCAAGAAAAGTCGAAATTTTCTGCAACTCAAATGCTGCTTTATCAGCAATGTCAGTCACCTACACCCCAATTACATCCATGGTGGTGGACTGTAGATGTGCCATCTCTTATCCAATATTAGATGGCTGGACAGTTGTCTTTCAGTGAATAACCAGCCACTGTGGCATCATCGGAAACGAAATAACAGACGTACTGGCGAAGGCAGGAAGTCAAATGAATCAGCCTATTAACAGCCTTTTTCTCATATTGAAAACTCTTTTACTAAACTCCAGCCTGCAAACTACAGTAAAACAGCTCTCCATAAAAGATGGTTTTCCTCGCTTACAACTCCATTCCCAAGAAACCTTCACTGATCCACATCGGCAGCAAATTTCAGACTTCTAACGGGACATGAGTATCTCCAATTGCTTTTTGGAACCAGATTGACAGACTTACCAACATGCCCACTTTACCAATACCAATGATTCAATGGACTCTGATCACCTTTGGCTGTATTCTCAACTTTGACACAAGAGCTAAGATTGACTCCAATGACACTATTTCTGGCAGTAACCCCTCATATTAGGCTGTGCGGCACCAAATGGCAATAAGGTGAAGTGCAGGCGTTGGATTAAAAAAAGTTATATGTATACATAAGTTTATTAAGACCCAGACTACTGACTTTAAATCATGCTCACAAGTATGGGGTTCAGGGCTGTGCATGCAGGGGCGCTTTTTATACTAACTTGTAAACATTAATAAAAGGTATATGATAAGTAACTTCTTCAATTTGGGGCTTTGTTTGGGTTAGTTGTCCCACCTGTTCAGGCAGAACTGACTGGGTAATAAAGCACAGATTAGATGGTTCCAATTGCCTTAATAGTGGTTCTAGATCATTCGTGAATATTCGCATGGGCATGTGAGGTGGGACTGGTTTTCTTGCACTTGCCCTTAGTTATACATTCACTAGCAAAATAAAAACTAGTTCCATGTTTCCAGCTTATGCTTGCACTTGCATTTACTTTCAAGTAATGTGGAACTACTTTTAGAGTCAAATGCGATCGGTGGAGGATAGTTTTTCAGATATAATCAGAAAAAGACATTTTCCCAGTCCCAAAAAGATATGCATCCCATATATTTCTTTTACTTCTATGTTAATAACAAACATACCTTCAATTTAATTCTATATAGTAGGAGGTCTCAATTTTTTTTTACTCACACACACAGGGCTCCCTTCATAAATTATTGATGGCTCTCAAATGCACAAACAAAGGGGGTGGGAGCAATCCATGACAAATAAAAGAGGGAGTGGCAGGATTATTCAAAGATGTTTAAATTTGTGATTGCACTTTTATAGGGTTTACACTATACCTATACATACTTTTTTCTACCTGTGTTTCAGGTAGAGAGAAGTTATGTCATGTACTTAACATATTTGACCCGAGCCCCTGAAACTCGTTTTCTGACGAAACCGGAACCCACATTATACTCATTCCCTGTGGCCAACACAGAACGCATATCCGCATGAAACCAGCCGTAGGGAAATTCATGAATTACGCGGATTCGCGTCGACTGTGTTAATCTAGAGTTGAAGCAGCAAGCTATGGATTAGTCTTAATGCGTCAACTGTTGGGCCACTAGGTACAACTATATGTGGGGCTAACATTAGAATTACCGCTTTGGTCACTATGCATACACAACATGGTTCCCACTCTTTTATCCTGATGAAATTCAATGACTTTTTAAGGAATTTTCAAGGACCAAATGACGTTTTTCAAGGACCTTACATTGTCAATCGCAATGTACATAAAAATTAAAAATGCAAGACATTATAAGCATAATATTAAAATTAGAGTGTTTAATTATGTTATTCCTTTTCAACTTGGCACCTTATCAGCAAAAGCTACCCCTTTTGCATCCCTTGCATTAGCCGTGTTAAGTGGGTGGGAGAGGAAAGGGGCATGTCTAAAGCACTACTGGCTTTGTTATGGAAATAAGGAGAAATAACCTTTTTTTTATTTTCTTTTGCCAAAACTTAAAGGTTTTGAGAAAAATTCAAGGACTAATCATACTTTTGTCAGTTTTCAAGTACTTTTCAAGGGTCCACACTTGGCAAAAAAAAATTCAAGGACTGTGGAAACCATGTACAAGAGAATAACCATACACAGCTGTGATTAGTGGTCCAGAAATTAAAGTACAGAGTAGTAGTTTCGTATGCACATATTTCTGGAAGAAAGTTTTACAACAAGGTATATGCTTCCTGCTCTCTTCAATTTTTAACGTGCTCAAAGGAATCAGAAAAAAATTCTATATTAAAGATTTCGAAGTAAACGACTCTTCACAATATTGAAACATACAACATATCAAAAGCTGAGTATACTGTTAGTTGTGGAACAAAGGGTTTACAACATAATTAAATTGACCACTGATTGAGATGGGTACAAAATTAAAATAAAAGATGGATATAACTCCTTTAAGTTGAGTTATATTTTTACTTAGCCCTGTCACTGACAAATTTATCATACAATAATAGCATCATAATTTAATATTTATTTTTAACTTCCATCAATTTGTTTGACATGAACACCACCAGTATAAAAGCACCGATAAGTGTCTGTTTGTGGTTTTACGGCTCAAAGACTACAGTGGTCATGCTGCGCCGGGACCTACTGTTTTCCGAGGAATCCGAACCTCTTAAGGCCTAGGGAACCAAACCCCGGACTACAGTGAGCAGTGCGATCTTTATGAGATCTCTGAGTAAGCGTTCTTTTTGCACTGCTGGGAGTCGAACCCGGATTAGCCGCGCACTAGGCGAACGCGTTACCACACTGCGCCACCGCAGGGTGAGTTAAATTAATTTAAATGCAAAAAGTTCAGATTACAATGGAAACATTTTATAAATTTCATGTTTTTTTTTTAAAGACAAAGGTTTGTGAGAAGGAAATTAACGAAATTAAATTTTTAGCTCCCATATTCTGCAGCTAAAACTCTGACTCATAAATTCTTTGAAAAAAAAAATAATAAAATCGAAGCACCAATAAGAAATCATCAAATTGAGATAAAATTCAGTATGTTCAATGTACATATACAGAAAAGAAAATGATTAGTATTTAAGAAAAATGTGATTATTCAGTCAAGAGAAAGACCTGCATGTAGTCAATATGTCATTAGCCCACCTCTGGCCTGAATGTAAGCTGTTCCCTGGCATAGCATTGACACATAAAACTGAAGGATGATGACTCAAAGAATTTTTGCTAAACAGTGTTCAATTCTTAGACCATTTCATCCACATTTTGGCATGAATGTAGATGATAACCCATCAAGGCCCAAATATGCTCGATAGGAGAGAGATTTGACTGGCCAAAGAAGCATACAGATAGTTACTAGAAGAGACATGTCGTGTGTGGCCAAGCATTGTTTTTCTAGAAATTAAGTCTAAGATGCTGTGAAAAGAAAGGCAATATTGACAGGTTGTCGAGTTTTGATGATATATCACTATGTGGTGAGGGCAGGACTGTCCTGAAGAAAATTATTGAGAATATGCAGTGCTGTCTTAATTAAAGAGTATTGAAATTGCGGGGTTACTGGACTTGGTGACCTCACAGCGCCGAGCTGACTGGCGTTTGACTGGTCGTCTATCGTCTATCCAAGCCCAAGGTGGCAGTTACCACTTTCATCAGTTTTTCATTCCTCACCTGGCCGTACGCAGGATATTATTTTGAGGCTTGGGGGAGTTCAGGATGTTTTTCCTCATTTGTTTCCCTTCAAGTTTGTTTATACACAAAACATAAATAAGGCTGAACATCATTGGAAGTTGCCCAAAAAGCAGCAAATACAACAACTTTCTCGAGACCTTGAGAGTGCACGGCACATACTCTGTATTTTTAAAAATTTCCTGAGAGTATGCGGTGCACACAGTGCATACCCTTTGGGGGCATCCCTGGGTGAGGGTACCATGGAGGACTACCAAGGAAGTCTTGACTCTAAAATGAAATGGTACCCCAGACTGTACCACACTATGTACGCACACCGTATAGATATATACACTATACACACACTATATAGATATATACACTATATAGATATATACACTTTATAGATATATACACTATATACTATGTGTACTACACTGTGTCATACTATATGCCATTTGACAGAAAAAGGGGGATCCCTGCAGTTGCCGGACAGTCTCCAAAACATGGCTACACTGGTAATCTGAACTCAGTAAAACAACACCCATCACTGAAGACAGTTCTACTAAACACAATTCCCAGCAATACTGCAATCGTTGCTGCTTGTTTGAGTTTTAGAGTACAAGGAACAGCAAGAGTCATGCTGTGCCAAGGCTTGCATTTTCCCCAGGAATCCGAACTTCTTACGGCCGAGGAACCAACCCTCAGACTACAGTCAGCAGTTAGTCGATAAGTGTTTTTTTCCCCATGCAATTGGGAGTCAGACTCGGGATAATCACACACTAAACGAACGTGTTACCACTGCACTGGAAAGAGCCGCTTCTTTCTCTTTACAAAGAAGCATTTCACGTTTCCGCTGCACGGAAGTGGAATTGCAAAGCAAGATATGCTTGGGAGCACCATTATCGACAGCATACCCCTTTATATGCTGCTGATGCATTTGGGTCAGTGGTAGCTACTGCAACAGGCATCATCAGTGTAGAGTTGACTCCCATGGTCACCCAGGAAATGTCTGGGTGGTCACTTGTATACCAGTTACATGATGGATGGTTGAGAGTAACATACCCAGTGCTGTTACAGCCATCCTCACAACTGCCTATCCCATTCTGTCCACTCCTGAGGTCATCATCTTGTTGGTGAAATCTGTTGTTTTCAACCCACTCCTACCAATACCATCCAATTGTTACGTCACTCTGACCCAAATGGTAACAGATGCAATGATTTGTTCATCCCCCCCTTTTCCCAAGTTCCATCATTAGTTCATAGGATATGAAAATTCGCTGTTGAGGCACCACAAGAGTCAATGAAGATAAATGCAAGTAAAATCGACTGGAAAGTTTCGTTCCCAAAAGCAAATATCTCTCTTAATATACATCATCACAATGTGCAGCGGAAATGCATTGTAGCTATCGCTATTAATTCACTAGGTACGAAATTTTTATTTGCATATTCAATTGAAGGTGTTTGTATACAAAGTTCTATTACTACCGTTTTTTGTTTTGGGGTTTTTTTGTGCGTAAATTTGCTTCTGTTTAAAGTTATATATGGCAGTAAATTCTTCAAGGTTATCGCCCCTCTCAAGGAGAGCATAATTACCATGAAAGTGGTTGATTTACAGGTCTTCGATAGGAAGTTTTTTAGTGAGGATGGGGAAAAGAGAAGAAAGGTCTACATCTTAGGCTTAACTTAAACTAGCAGCCTCTTGGTTATAACCCAAGTATCTTGCCAACCAGGCAAATATTTTAGTAGTTGTGCTTTTCATACCACAACAGGACAGCAGAGCTCATGGTGTACAGTCTAGTGAACCAACCATCGAAATACATTGAGCAGTTAATTGATAAGTTTTTGGTTTTTTTTTGCACCATTGGGAGTCAATCTGCGTTAATGGAAAGGTACGTGAATGCTTTATCACTGTAGGGGGGGGGGTCAAATATTTTAATAGTTCAAATCAAGCACATAAAGGCAGAATTTAAGGGATGTATATATAATTATTTTATAATGTAACGTTTCAATATATCCTAAGAAATATTACAGATGTACACAAATGCAGAAAGAAAAAAAAAAGACGTTTAATGACTGGTTATACATCAACAAGATATTCAGTGTACAGCGAAATAGAAAAGACAGTATGAATACAGTGCTATAAAGCTGCTTGCAAAACTGGTTAGCATGTAATATTTCAGCAAATAAAAAAAGGGAGGACAAGGAAATTGAAGACCATATTAAAAATTGAATACTTGATACTAGAAGACGGTGAATTAATGTTCAAACATGATCAATTTACATGAAAATAATGTTTGACCTGCGTATACAATGGAGAAAGTATAGCTGCATTATTCGCATGCTTCGACACCACACTGGACGGGCTCAGAGGCTTGCGCTTGTCCATTTTGATTCTTCTCCTTGGGCGGCAAACCTAAGCTTTTCAATACCTCATTCGTGTCAACATGATCAGCAAGTGACTCTTGCCTATGGCTGAGAAGAACTTCCTTACCGCCTGCAAAGGAAGCCAAAAGAATATACTCTCAGATTTATGTTTACAGTTTGAGTTGGAAAAGGCCAATATATATATATAAATCAATATATATATAAATCTTAAAATTATTACTGAAAAAATAAATCATATTGTGATATAACTAATCTTTTTTCTGCAATGGGTTCCTTTTTTTCATATTTTGTTTTATTTACATATAGGCTATTTAGTAATATTTCACACATAATATTTTTACGTGTAAAAATGAGCTTTTTCATAGATTCATATCTTATCTTATTTGCCAGTGTTATTTCAAAGTAGTAAGAAAGTGTGAGCCACCATGATATCGCAAAAAAGGGGAAGGGGCTTCAGCTGAAAATGTTTAGTAACAAATATTTGATGAAATTGAAATGATTTAGTGAAAATGTAAAATATATTTTAATAGAATGGGGAAAAGAAACCTAATGTTCACAAAGGATTCTGTTCCATGTAGTCAGGAGAGGGAGAAATTATGATTGTTGTGAATGATCAATGATAAAATTTTTAATGTGTCTAATATCGGTTTTGATGGTTAAACTTTTTAAAAAAATTATATACCTACACACAAAGAAAGGGAGAAGTTATGACATTTTTTAAAAAAGAAAAAATGCATTTTTAAAATTTTCTGCAGAAAATTTTGAGGGTGGGAAAATTTTCCCACCCACATCCCTAGGCATGACTCACAAAGGAACCACTTTTGTGGAAGCTCGCACTTTGAGACAAGACATATCACAAATGATAGTACCTAAGTTCCTTATTAAGAATATGAAATAAATTTTTCTTTTTCGCCAATAGCATATAAATTTTTTTATTAATATTCAAAGTCCAAAAATCACACTTTTTAGGTGAAGTTTGATATTTTTTATTCGCACTGTATATGAAGATAATAACTTTTGAACTCAATTCGAATAAAGAGGGTAATTGTATTTAACGGATAAAATTATAAAATTACACGAAAGGTCATTCAGAGTATTTTAAAAAATTATATAAAAACTAAGCTTTTTAATACCAATATTTGGCGCATTTGGCTACGGTTAAAAGAATTGGCGATATCGGTATGAAGCATTTATTATTAAATTACGCTCATATTGCAACCTTCACCCACAATATTTTTAGGAAATATAATGGCATAATAAAAAGGAAAAAATCTTCTAAATTTTATGGCCGTAACATCAAAATATTTTACGTAATTTTTTAATAAAGAAAAATGTTTTAATGAAGCTGGCATTTCAAAATTTTATATGTAAATAATTCGTTTTAAAAAGTAGGCAAACATTGTATCATATTTAAAGTCTACTATATCTTGCGAAGTCAACCTGGCTCTTGTCAAGCTTCAAAGCAGAAAGTTTGAAGGTTGTAAATCAATGACTTTCAATATGAGGAAATTATAAAAATGACTCGAAATATCAAAATTTGGAAGTATTTTTGTAAGTTAAGGTAATGATACTTTTCATAAAAACGTTCAAAACGTAATTGTTCTTCACAATGGCTGCACTTTAAAAAGGATGTAAATTACATTTATTATCACTGCAAATCGTATCAATTAAGCGACAAGATACTTTGTCAATATTTTTTAATTGAATAGTTTCATTAGGAGTGTAATTACATTTACACCAAGAATATGGCAGCATAGGGCGATATTGTTCTGTACTTACTTGGTTATACACCAAAAAAGTAAATTTTTATAATTATAAAAATATTACACATTTTTATAGCTATACTTTCAAACATATCTCCATACATATTTCATACATTTTGGTGCATATTTTGTATTAATTTTGTGCATGATCATATTCAAGAATGTAACGAAATGATATTATTTATGCATTTCAGTACATATTATGCAATAATTTCAAGAACATTTGCACTGTTTCAATAAATTGTCATTTTATTCATTTCGAAACAT
>QLNU02013614.1:17974660-17994261 GCA_006491805.2 Dysdera silvatica
AAAACACTAAAAAACATTCCACTTTCGGGCTTACGATATACATACAGCTTACAGGATAATTGCACAAAATAAAAAAAAAAACCATGTTTAATATAATGTTCTTTGCTGTGTTGGTAATATGTTTAAATATGAAAGGGTGTCTAGCATGGATCCATGGCTAACTTAGCGGACCTTGAGACACATCATACACCATATCCACAACATGTACATGTGATGTCAGAGGTTGTTGACAACAAGGAAACAGCATACTGGACATACATATATATATGCACAATATGGTATTTGTATTGTGAGTTTTGAATTATTTACTAGAGTATTTTGCACAATGCATTGTCTAAGCAACAATTTGCAGATCTAGTGTGTTTTGACATCAAATGGATAGAGAATTCCATCTTAAATACAAAATCTTTCTGCTGAATAGCTCTGCAGCTATTCTTTTGAAATGTGAATTATGATAATAGTTATCTGGTATAAAGCAGGACAAAAATCATAGAAGAATTTCAAGGTAATAATGAAATTAAATTTAACAAAATCGTATATAATATAGGTATCAGACTAAACTATTCATACCAAAATAATTCTCATCAAGAAAGATTCAACACTGTAGCATGGAGGTGGTATTTTTAAAATGAGAGAATAACAATCCAATCGCATGCTGGTGGCATTACTGGAATGAGGAGAAAACAATCCACTAACATACAAATGGTAAGTACCATTTGTATGCATTTATATTTGAAATATTTCAAAAATGAGAAGATAATCTAACAGCATGGAGGTGATATTTTTGAGATGGGAGAATAACAATCCAATTATATGGAGGTGGCATTACTGAAATGAAAGGACAAAGATACAATTGCATTAAAACTTTCCTATATGGATTTTACTTCACATAATTTTACTTCCTTTAATATTTGTGCAAAATGTCAGAAATAGCTGCAACTCACATCGTGCTGACACATACATATGGAAGTCATGCTTATAGTCTGCAAACAATTTTATTTACATCTTAATATGAATACAGCAGAATTTTGATAAGTCAAAAATTATCAGCAAATCGAAATCATTCTAACTCCTCTTGAAGCTTAATAATGTACACCTTTCCCCCTGAGTTTCAAGTTATCGACGTTCCACTATACACATATCTTATACTAAAAATTGGAAATTACCTCTGCCATACGCTCCCTTGATGATTTAGAAACCATGGCAGGGACCATGGCCAGCATTCCAAATCTGCAAGGAACATAAAAATTACTCATTAATATTCTCTCTTCTAATAAAGAATAATTGAATATGTTACACCTTAAAAAAACCTTTGTTCTTTCTTTGGTAAAAGCAAAAAAAAAATATATATATATATATATATACACAGTTTAAAACTGCAAACGTTGGGATTGATAAATACTTATCAAAAACATTAAAATCATTTCACATTTCCTACACTTTCCCTCATAATACCATGTGTACCTTTACATCTTACGTTGCCCTATGGATGATCTGCGATAGGTTTTTAACTAGTGATATCATTTCAGACTCCTACTATGTGGAAAGAGAATAAAAGCTATAATCGAAAGTATGATAAATTATGACGGGCTCCTCGCATAATCATTCATGCTGTGTGATTATAACTTAGAATATGCGGCCTTACTCAAAGCACAGGCCAGTGAGCTTAGCGGCAAGCATGTAATACAAACAGAGGGAGCCAAATCGCTTTCCAATACAACAGATTGTGTTGACAGTTCTGTTATATTGGTAATTTCTTGAGTAGCATTAAGCAATGTAAATAAACGTGTCAGGGAAATGCATTTCCATTTTATCTAACAATATTTTAGTGACATTTTAAGTTTTAACTAATTTAAAAAATGGTACACAATGTAGTATATGGATGCATAACTGCAGTGGCGGAGTTACCAGTAGGCTAAGCAAGGTAAGCGCCTACAATAGCAAATTTTTTATGAAAAACTTGCCACCACAAAATCTGCAAAGGTGGAGCTGATTTTCTAATGATCAATTGAATTATAAGTTTTGAATTTTTATGTTCAGATGTGTTGTAAGGCATTGACAAAAGAGAGAGCTACAATGGATGCCACCACAAGAGACTAAAAAAGGTACCAAATTTGCAAAAAGATGAATATCAAATAATCGTGATGGATATCCAATTAAGGATTTGACAACAGCTTCAAAACCTGCTATACCTTTTATTACATTTGGCATGATTAGACAGCAAAATATGCCAGCCCATAGGCAGTAAAATATGCAGCTGGCAAAGTTGTAAATCTGCCTCTGCATAAATGATTAAAAAAGAGAAATATATATAGTCTAACTTCGATTTAACAATTGTTTTCACTGATCTGGATTGAGTTGCATCGAGCCCAGTGTTATACTTTCCTCGATTTAATGATAGCTCTTTGCCATTATCCTATAGCTAGAAGCAAAATTTCAGTTAAAAAACCAACTGTCAGAAAATCAACTTTAATTGAGTTTACTCGATTAAAGCAAATGCTAGTTCATAGTATGTAAAGTAGGGTGGAATCCCGGCAACTTGACGCATCATGGGCCCAGCGATTTATGTCAAGTTATGCAGGTTTCGAGTTATCAGTGTAGAGAGATATTTAAAAAATAATAACTTTTAAAAAAATTTAAATTTCTGAAGAATAAAAACAGAATTTGCTAATTATTTCTTACTTTAATGTAAATACTTTTGTAAATTGTTTTGTTTATATTAAGCAGAACTTACGGCAATGCATAAATATGTTTGAACTTGATAAGCTTGTTAACTCGATAAAGATTGTTTTTAAATTAGTCATGAAGGTTTTTCATCGTAAACGATTTTAATACATAATAAATATATTTAAACACTTTTAAAATAGTCATAAAAGCTTCTTGAGTTTTTAACAGTAATGTCTTGGTATGGAGGTGTGAGCAGGTGTCACATTAGGAGGCAAAAATCACACTTCCGATTGCGGAAAGGTTTTCTACGTAAGGACGGAATGTGCAGTTATCGAGAATCATTAAAATTTTTCCGTTTTCTCAATAGAAAATTTCCTATTAATTTTCACAGTCAATGTTCAAAAATTTGAATGGACATATATTTGAGTTGACTTATGCTAGTTTCAGTTTTGAAATGTCGACTTGGGGAGGTTTTTCTCCATACACAATACATTAGACCAAGCAAAATCTTAAGAAATGTGGAGTTATCCAGGATGTCGATTTATCCACGGGTCGAGTTAGCAGGATTTCATTCCACTGTATTCACTGGGTTTTAACATCAAAGATGAAAGAAGAAAAATCACTGTTAAATGCAAGCTTCCTACGAAAACCCAAATAAACGTCAAAGATTTCTTTTCAAAGTAGTAATGACATACGTACTTATGTCTTACGTTTATTAAAATTAAAATGTATTCTTCACAACGCTGGTAAGCATTTTTATGAGTTTCCTTTTCCTATTTCAATCAATAGCGCACCCATGATTTTTACTCGAGATGAAAACATAAAAAAAATATTTTTTTTTTAATGTAATAGTTGCTGCTTTTAATGTATTTTACATGTAAATTTTCAACCCATGGAAGAACATGGGAATCATCATCTCCACCTGTGGGCTTGTCATTGGTTCCCCTGATTTAACGATTATTTTCACTAGTCCTGTGAAAATCGTTAAATCGAGGTTAGATTGTATATATAAAAAGAAAATAAGAAAATTAGTTTCACAAGGGCAATTTGCATTATTTCAATAATCAAAATATATACTCTACGCTCACTTTTATGTAACCTGTATAGAATTCTGTATAAGCTAAAAAAACCCGTAATGCTTTTATAAGAGATATCAGGTTAACAATTACCAAACGATCAATACACAAAGCCACTACAGCATGTCTCTTGTAATCTTTCGTGGGAAATTAATGGATAATATTTTTTTTATGCACACATTTTTACAACTTACGAATGCAGCAAATCTTAAACACAATCTACAGTCTAACACTGAACTTCCCCGATTGAGTGAATTTACAGGAGAATTGCATCCATGTATGGAAGCAAGTGTATTTAAAATGCAGTTTTCCTATTATAAAGGTAGTGAAATCGTAGGGAAGAAACTGACTAATGATCACTTTCAGAGCCTGTGAAAAATATTAAGGTCAGTGAACACTGACCTTTGTGAACTTGTTGCTTCTCGTAAGTATCCATATTGTTATTACTGACCTGCATTAAATTTTAATATTATCAATATTTAAGAGAAATTTATATATTCATCAGCGGACACCCATGTGACAGAAAAATTTAACAATAAAACATGGGTAACCGTAAAGAAGTATTGTCAAGAAATTTCTTGCTTTTAGAGCCTTTATCGGACTGCACCTGAGAAGTGTACGTTACGAGATGTTTTACTATACTAAAAATGGAATTTGAACTAGCATTTTAAATTACTTGTATTGTGTCATTTTTAATTTGCTCTTACTGCTCTATATGAAAAATGGTCTAATTTCAAATAAAGATAACTATTATCTCAAACTGTGTTTATTAAATCAAGGAATATTTTTCAATATTGGTTGAACAATATATTGTGTGTGGCTGCAATACTAATACACATTATATGTTGGCCCACAGACATGCAGCAACTGGTTACCATTAGCCTATGCAATCGAAGAACCCAAGACTGCCAATCGGTAACGGAATAAAATGTGTTTGAGTGGCATGATGGTTGATTGAATTTTTAGGCACAAAAATAACAAGGATCATTCTCCATCAAGTAAGGAAAATTTGTGCATATGGTTTCAAAAAGAAAACCAATTAATCTCACAGAAAGGTAAAAAAAAAAACTGTATTAAAGTACATTACAAACAAAACGATGCAACAAAATCAGATGAGAATGAAAATATAGATATCAAATAAAAAATATTTCATGATTGAAAGAATCTCATAAAATGTCACAAAGGTGTTATCATAGGTGCCAACTTCTAGAAGTGAAAAATCTGTAGTCAATCACGCACGCGTGGGCAGGCCACCATTTTTTAATTAAACAAAATCATACATAATTTATGAAAAAAGGGCACAATGAGGAAATTAAGTATTTATTAAATTAATAATAATAGAGGATTAAACTGTATTAAACGCAATATTAATTCTTAGAATTTACAAATGCTGTAGTGCAAGATTTTGCATTTGAGAAATTTTTTGTCAAATACATTCTCGTAACATTTCACATGTTGTCTGCATTTAACTATTAGTAAATTTTCTAATGTGTCATCAGACATGGTTGACCTGAAGTCAGTTCTAATTTTCTTCACTTGACTGAAGACTCTCTCGCATGCTGCATTACTGTGAGGGATCGTAAGTATTGACAGCATAACCTGAGAAAGTCGTTTAAATTTTAATTCACAAGTATCATTTTTTATTTTACCTATGGCTGCCCATTGTGCATCAATGCTACCTTCATTACTCACAGTTTGTGGAACTTCGAAAGCCTGGAACTCACTGAATTCTGTTTGTAAAGCATCAACAGCTTCATCTTCTGTATTATTGAACAAAAGAACAGGAAATTTTTCTGTAAAATATTTTAAGCTGGAAAATGATGCATTTTCAAAATTCGATATTTGTGTAACCTCTGCATGATGTAACACTTCTAACTCAAAAGGAAATTTATTGTGCATGTAGTCACATGCTGCTATGAAATAGCTTCTGACGTTTTCATAAAATTCATTTTTATCATGGATGTTAAAATCTTGGATTACTTTCAGTGTTCCATTTCCAATTAAGATATCAACATCATCTTTTTGATTACTCCTCTCATGATAGTGGACTTTCAAAATATCACTACATAATTTTGTGATGCTTGGTTTTACAAATTTCACTAGCATTTCTCTGAGAGAAGAGATTCAAGAAGAGAAGAGTTTACAAATTTCACTAGCATTTCTCCGTACAATTTTAAGAGAAGAGATTTTAGTATATGAATATGCGGTTCCGCAGACTGAAGTTGAGCATTTGCTTTTTCAAATACAGGCACAGTATAAGATAAAAATAAACAGAAAGCCTTATTGATATCTTCCGACAGAAAATAAAACAACCTTTCTTCACGAGACATGGAGTTTTCAGTTTTTTGTTTCTTAGAAATATCCACATAATTTTGAGCTTTCCTTTTTAATTTCTGCGATGCTTTTTTGCTGTTACGTTCTTTCACTTTATCTGCATTTTCAACCAAAACTTTGATAGAGGGAATAGTAAAGAAAGTAATGTGATTTGATTCCTTTTCATGGCCTCTTCCTTAAAAAAACTGATCAAAGGTTGCCACTGCTGGATTATACGCTCTAAGCACTTTCCAACAGACAACCAACGAGTGCTAACGTGTTTTAGTACCTTTTTTATATCAGTCTCATGAAATTCTTGAAGAATTTTCAACCTATCTTTTCTTTTCGAACTCTTTTGTAAGTAATAGTAAATGTCTACCAAAATTTCATCGATTTTAAATGGCAAACATGCAGCACTCTTTTCAGCTGCTAAGTTAATAAGGTGGCAGGAACAGCCCATAATTTCAATATTTTGGTGATGATTCTTTAACACCGCTGCTACACCTGCTTTTTTTCCTATCATAACAGGTGCATTATCACAGCTAAAGGCAACACAATTAGAAATCGCAAGGTTTTTAGATTGTAAAGCACTTACCAGAAGATTTCCAATATTTAACCCAGTAGAAAATTTTCAACAAGTGATGAGGATTCCTTTTTGGACATTTCTTTCATAATTGCAGAAGTTTTGGTCCTCGCAGATCCATATTGTTTTGCAATACTGCTGTCAGGAAACGTTTTCCGAAAGAGCATCCCCGCGTGATCGCTGCAATTCATTGGCAAATTATGTTCGATCAAAAACGATGTAAATAAACATTCAGCGTTAATCATGGAGGTATCGTTAAATGCAAAAAATGAAGGCTTGATACTATGATTAGACTCTACAGCCTTGAACGTCTCCTTATGTTCAACGGTCTCAGAATGCAAAGTAATATCGCGTTTACCACCGTGAGTAATGCTTATGTCTTTACCGCAACACGTGCAGAAAGCATATTTTGGCCCCAGTCTTGATTTTTGAATAAAATTAAATATCGTCATACATTCGGCTTTAAACGTTTGGTAGTACCTTTTATTAACGGTCGACATCGTTAACGTTGTTTTCAAAAACACCTAAAAACAAAACTTTCTTTCCGGAGCAAAGAAATACCAGATATGTCTAACACATGGCTTCCCTACACAAAGTCACATGCTTGACCAAAACCTTAACTATGGATGTAGCACATTCTTTCTTGCCTTCCCCAACAACTACAAATACAGATGCATGATTTCGTTGTGCAGGGGCATCAGTCTATGTCATAGCTGGAGCTAAAATTCCACGTCACGCCACGCATGCGCAGTCAACGGCAGACGGTATTTTCTGGCTTTTTTATTGATATTTGCATTTATTTACATGTATTATTAAATATGCGCAAAAATTTAAATAAATATGCATCAAGAAAAATAGGTATTTAATTTTTTTAAAAAAAATCAGTATTTTAAAAAACACTGGGGGATTTTAGATGAAATCTCGGAAGAAATCATTTTACGACCAGAAGATTGGAAGACCAATAAAAAATCGAAAGCCTTCCAAGGTAAATCGGAAGGATTGGCACCTATGTGTTATATATATACATACACGCACACACACACAGAACTTAATTATACATTACCGTTTGAAATTCAAATCTTTGTAGCATTTCTTATCTTGATCAACAAACAATTCTAAAAAAAAAATCAAATTCAGCAAACAAATAGATGTTCTAACTGATAAGCAAAATTAATATTCACACTAATTTTATTTACTTTGCTTTTACATAAATGATCTATTTAATGCAAGTTAAGAAGGGGATATAACTTTTTCCAGTAACAACCACAATGACATGGGATGGTGAGAAACTACTGAGAAAGAGACAAGAAGGTAAATTAGGAAAAGTGGGGTTTACAAATGAATTAAAAGTAAATGGTAATAAAATACTACTAATAATAAATAAACATTTATTCAGACAAGTGCCACGACAATACAAATTGAATGATTCTCCGCTTCTGTGAGAAGATATAATTGAACATGGTACTAATTACAGTAAAAATAGTATGAGGAAAAGGTATGAAAATTAATCAAAAAACATGTAATAACTGTATAAATATGTTGTAATTACATTACAACAGTACAACTGGATATTGGAAAAAGATATTGTAATGTCAGAGAATCTGCCAGGGCAGCAGTGGGTAAAGACTGTGGGATCTGACAAAGCCCATGCTGCCTGAGGTCAAGGCTGGGTGGGTGTTACGTAATTGTGTGAAGTGCAATCAATAGGATTAAATGGAATATAAGTTAGAGGTTCAAATATCCAAGTAAGATGGGGAGGGATAAAAAAAAAAAGTAGAATTATGAGTTAGTTAATAGGGTACGAAGTTGCTTCTTGAATTGCATTTTGTCACATGATCTGAGCTCAAGAGGAGGAGAACTCCATAATCTTGGACCCATTGCTCCAACGAAAGGCAATTCAATATTAGTCCTCCCATAAGACCGTCTTTATTGATTGACAGTGAACATTGACAGATCAATCATAAAACCATTAGTATATATTCGATAAAATAAATTTCTGGAAATAACAATAACGAAAGATTTAACATGGAACGATCATGTAAGTAAAATATCCGAGCAAATAGAGGTACAGGGAAATAATTTTAAAAAAAAAAGTAAGAATAAAGCCAAAATCCATAAAAATAGACTTATATTATGCAATTGTCTATTGTTATCATATGTATTATAATTGTGTATGGGGAAAAATAACTGAAATTAATAGAAAGAATTCAAGGGGAATTCTTTACATTATATGGGAAACAGGATTAGGGAGTTTCTTTAACTGTACCTGGTATTATATTCCAGTGAATAAATTTGATGAATATTTGCATAACCTAATGAATAAAATGAATGAAAGAATTTTTATTAATAAAAAATTGCCAAATTTATAGGCATAATGGGGTCACTGCACGAGATGTCACCCACTTACCTCACTTTCTGCTAGAAATCACTAAAAATTGCACTAGATGGATTTGTAACGTAACAGAGTCACTAGCCCGTAGCGGGAAAGCAGATCGGCCGGAGAGCGATCCTCCTGCGCATGTGCGTGGACTTCGCCCAAAATTGGTATCAATGTTTCCCCACAATAATAATACGTACTTGGCTAGAAAACTAACATCTGACCAGAAGAGAAAATACTCAGGAGTATTTTAGAAGCGAAAATTTAGAGGTATTCTAGAAGAGGTACAGAAAGTATTTTAGAGACGGTATTGTAGAGGACAAATTTGTGGAAAGGTATGTTAGAAGAGGTATTGTAGAGAAGGTATGTTAAAGGAGGTATTTTAGACAAGGTATTTTGGAGAAAGTATTTTGAAGGTATTTTAGAAGAGATACTTTGGAGGAGATATTTTAGAAGAGGTACTTTAGAGGAGGTATTATAGAGATATTTCAGGAGGTATTTTAGAAGAGGTATTTTAGAGGTGGTATCTTAGAGGAGATATCTTGGAAAAGGTATTAGTAAAGGTATTTTAAAGGAGGTATTTTATTAGATCTAGCTAATATTTTAGAAAATCTAGCTTTTTTTTTAACAGATCTAGCTAATTTATATTGTTTCAGTATTACTGGAACAAAGTCTGGTGTCACATATCATGCGTATAATGGAGTAGTAACTGGTTTGAGCTGCCATTTAGTGAATGCTTCACGTTGCTCTCTTGTCTGGTTGTGTTCCTTATAATGTAAATATCTGAGCATTTGATTTTTTTTATTATGGACTACGTATGCAAGGTAAAATATGTGTGAATTTAAGTAGGGAAAAAGAAACTAAAGAGGACGAAAATCACAAAAAAAAACAACAGTGTAAACAACATGGCGGCTAGTCACCTTGTGCCGATTGCCAGTTTTTGGAAACACCGACTAGATTTAGGGAGGTAACACCTTGTGCAGTAGTGCCGGAATAACATATAGACAACGCAGAAATCTGTTTCATGCACGAAGACATTAATGGTCAGGCTGTGCCGGAGCCTACAGTATACCGAGTACTTTGGGCTGCTTAAAGATCCTAGGGAGCAAACTCCTGGACTACTGTATAGTAACTAGTCAATTGGAAATCGTCGGGTTTTTTTTGGCACCACTGAGAGTTGAACCTGTGTTAACAGAATACTAGGAGAACGTGTTACTGCTGCACCTCAAAGATCTAGATATTTTATAATGAAAGAAAAATTATATATACTACAGCATACATTCGCAGCAATACTTGTGCAAAAGTTCAAAACTCTTTTATAATTTTGACGCATTATTTTTTAACATCTCTAGAACTTTTAATTTATCTCATGAACTCAATGTTGTCCATCTAAAAAGAAAGACCTCCATACAGGGATAATAACTGGGGACCAATTATTGAGATCAAACTAATCAATCAGAAGTAAAAAGACCCTCCACCACAATTCAAAAACAAAAAGGTGTGGGGACTGTGGATGTAATGTCATCAATCTTTTGTAGTTTACTATAACACAAGACCATGCACAGAAGAGAGAGAGACGGAGACAAAGGTCTTGAAAATTATAGGACTAGGGAAGGGAAATACATTTTAAAAAACAAACTTTCGTTTAAGCTTTGTTATCCTGAACATTGATTTTTATTCTAAGATTGTCCTCTTTATTTGATTATCTCAAGATGGCCTGCAAACGTTACTGATTAAAGCAAGGAAATTTAATACTAATCCTATGGAAATAATTTTACTTGGAAGTAAAATTGATTTCTATAATAATATGTAATAATTCGGCCACACTACATGGTTTATCACACGTCTTCTCTATCCTCCTAAACTTTTTCGAAAATTGCAGTAGATCTGCTTGCGACGTCATTCTCAGGTATATCTTCTGTGCTATCGTCATTCTCTCTAACATCATACTTTTGGGTCGCTTTGAATTTTTAATGCCATTTTCATGTTTCTCAAGGCTTTGTTTCCTTTCATTGCTACGAAGTTATGTTAGAAATATTTCTGTAATTCATTTCTAGTTGTACTTTCAGTTAAGAAGTTGTAGGTTTTTAGTGATTGAATTACATCATCATGATTTGTCGTTTTGCATCGTAGCTTTATTTTCGGCCACCATGGTGGTTAACAAATGAACTACCTGTTTGTATTGTAGCGTTTGGTTACTTAGACATAATACCAAGACAGTAATGATTTTTTTTTATTGTTTTTGATTAAAAATAATAACCACAGAGCTGGAGAGGTCACTCCCCCTAATGCATCACATAACGTTATCCTATACCCCTTCGGTTACTTACATATGACACTAATATTCAGACATTCATGGTTTTTTTTATTGTTTTTCATTAAAATTAATAACCACAGAGCTGCCGAGCACCGGTAAAGCTTTTGTAAAAAAGTAAATACTAACCAAAATACTTAATGCACAAAAAACACCGTCAACAACATTTCCAACATGGCGGAAGCTGACAGCCTGTTGCCAATCGATTTTGGCAACATTGCAAAAAATTAGGAGAAAAGCTGTGTGAAGAACCATGCAGTGTCACCAATAATTCTGTTAGAACTAACATGTAGTATTCTACTAAGTGGGATGTTTCATTATCTGTGATCCAACCCGAATCTGACAATCACTATCTGCGTTTGGCTGCCATACCCAGAAAATCTCTTATAAGGACATCTGACATGTTCTTCATCCAATAATCAATTGCCAACCTTTCCATGCTTGCTTACGCAATCAACATCCTAAATAAATTATTCTTTTGCTGAAAATAATGTTATAACCTCTATTATTTACACAGCATTAACAAGAAAATTTTCATTAAAAATATTTAAAAGCATTAATTTAACCTCCAGTGAAGAAATTCCCTTTCAGAAATTCTTCCTTTCCCACTTCTTCGACACCAATGCCAATTAAACGAACATTCTTGGTATCCAGGTCCTCTTTAATACTACTGAACTGTTTAGCAGCCACTCGACAAAATGCACAACCAAATCGACGGAAAAAGGTGATAACGACAGGCTGCGTCTCCCATAACGACTCCACAGTTACCATCTAAATCCAAGAAAAACATATTAATAACTATTTTTTACACACAAGCTGTAAATTGTGACAAAGACTAGAAAAAATTTACAGAAAATCATACAAGGTATTTTGGCATATTTTCTATGTAATTTCTCATACTAGCTCAAAGTAATCCCAAATGCTAGGGCGATTTTGAACCGCACTACTAAAAATTTTTTTTATAATCCATCTGCTACTCCATGCAAATTTAAAGATTATTCTTCCCTTCCATTAGCTGTGAAAATATCATGAGGACATACGTGGAACAATTGATATTCGGGAAAACGTGGTTCAAAATTATCCAAAATGACCAGCACTGTTCACAAAGAACGTGAATTTATTTGCACATGTGAGTTGTCAAAATAAAAAAAAGACTTTCTAAATAGTATTGATATGCAGTGGCATTCCAACGAACGCGTTACTTTGGAACAGTATTATTTATATTTGAGTGCTGTCGTTACCAAAGCGCAAAGTGTCATATGCGCCCCCACTCAAATAATTTCCCAACGCCGAGTACGTCACTGATCGTTATAGGTAATACAAAATGCACCTGATTTAAGAAAACCTCATACGCACCTCTCCAGAAACTGCATTTTTCAATTGGTTCTTTGCTATGGCCTCCGCTTCAGTCATATTGGCGGCAAAATATGAGGGTGGACCGGTATCTGCAATATATTTTTCAAAATAAACTGACAGAATGCCAACAAATATTGTAACCGCACCGCCCAACAGCAGACAACTTCCGCAGACTCCTCGACACGATATTGCCATTTCTTAAGGAAACTATACGCTGGCGTACTTCGAATACAACATCGAAGATTTTTAAATCAGATTGTGCGGAATTAAATTGAGTGACTTCGCAGTTTTTTTGCGGTTAAATTCTAAATATATTCGTATTTCAAGCGCTATATATTTTTAATAAAGCGGTATATTTTTCTGCTTAGGTTTTAAGTCAACTTGTTTCACCTCTGCAATTATGAATTTAGATTCTTCAGGAAAAGCCAAAACAGGAGCTTTTCGGGGATTTCGTACTATAACTGTTACTTTATAGCGTAACTTTCCGAGATAAAACCCAAGATTTTATCTGTAGGTGTATATATACAGGATATCCCAGAAGGTCGTTGACAAACTTTAGGTGCTATAGAGGACACCAAATGAAACGTATCGGCCAATGGAACCTATGTCCGAAACGGAACCGGTTTCGCAAGAAAGTGAATTTAGTGTATACGTCCACCTCGCGGCTGCGTAACCAATTACATCAATTAAAATATTTTTTTCATACAGAATTTAAGTGATTCACCTAATAATACAGCAGAGACAAAAACATCCGGAATTCCCTTTTCTGATCCGGATCTGTGTACCACATAGTCAGCAATAAGCATAAAAGTGCCTTTTTTAGCACACTGGAAATGAATTGTGAACTGCTAAGTGTATGCAGCAAATGGCATGGTAAAGGACATGAAAATAAACAATTTTTGTTCAGTCACTTTTTCCTAAAATTAGTCGTTTGGCTGCTACAGTGAATTTAGTGTTCGCATCCAGCGCATTCAAGGTTACCACATATGGCAAAATGCGCCATTTAAAGAATTTCCAAAATTATTTAACGCCAATGGATGGTGGCCCGTCTGTGTTTGGCGACTTGGTATTGCCCCCCTAAGTGCTACTTCTCCTGTACACACATACGCAAGTAGGAAAAGTAACGTCCCTAGATGATACTTGTCCTACACTCATATCTGTATAGATAGAAAGTAGCATGTAAGGGCTCGAAAAATCTGTTGTTGCTGGCTCGATGAAAGACTACGTAATATTCCATTGCAGTAAACCATACCCCCCTCACCTAACGCCGATCCTGACTGAAATATGTATTATGAATTATACATAGATTGTAATTAATTTATGTCAGTTTATATGTATTTCAATAATATTAAATAACTTCGACATTTTTATCGACACAGCTGAGATTTCTTTGACATTGTCAATATTTATATAAATCAAACACTACGGCCGGCCGGCATATACACCTCCGCCAGGCAAATGGAAGGTCGTTGGTATCACTACGCCAATAAACGTTGATTGATATTGTTGTTTGATTGTCAATATTGATTCCAGTTCGGACCGATACAGTATTATTCACTTATCAGTAATTGCAACGCTTCAACACTTACAAACTTTACGTTCTGATCTGCCAGAACATGACGAACAAGTTTAACATAGGAAGTTGTGTCTGTAAATGAAATCGTGCAGTGCTACAGCAACGTGACTAACAGACGCAGAAAGACTGGTCCGCCTCTGCCAATCTAGCAATGAGAAATGATCTTGTTCAGGTAGGCCCGTACATTCGTGTTGAAATAGGGGGGCACCCCATCATGCCGAAACCAGATGTGTCGACGTGAAGCTGCTGGAACTTCAGCCAACAAATTCGGCAACACCTCTTATAAAAAAATCTTATAACTATACAGTTCACGTTTTTAGGTAGTACGCAAGGACTGATCAAAGTCAACGATAATACCAGCCCACACATTTGTACTAAAGCGCTGTTGGCTTGCATGGGCACATTCACTTCTTGAGTTGTCGTGCACCCACATATGCATGTTAGGCAGGTTGAGGATACCGTCTCGTGAAAAAGTCGCTTCATCAGTAAATAGAATCGACGATGGAAATGCCCGTTGTGAGAGACTTGTATCCAATACGAACGTTGGGGATAATCGGCTGCACCCAGCCTGTACTCTTTGAATGTGGTACGGGTGTAGGTTGTCCTCATGCAATGTACGCAGAACGATGGAGTAAGACACATCAAGATCGTGTCCAATTTCTCTTATACTTATTTGCGGGTTCCTCTCAATTTCCCGTAACACAGCTTCTTCTATGAAAGGTGAGCGTGTAGTACGTTGATGGCTGACGAGAGAGGATACATGGAAAGCATCTGCCTCATATAATCTGCGGTGCAATTGTCCAAACAATGAACGACTTGGCAGACGTCTGTTTGGGAAGCGCTTTTGGTACATGCGTACGGCGGCACGTCCATTTCCATCCACGGCGCCATAAACGTAATGCATATCTGCCAATTCATTGTTACTGAACCGATGCATCCTTCTCCTGCAACGCCCTCACCTGAAATGATCCCGCTTCCCCGTCTCCAGTACGCCTGCGAACATCGCCCTCTAACGGTCGCCTTTCCGGACACAACTTCCTATGTAAAACTTGTTTGTCATGGTCTGACAGATCAGAACGTCAAGTTTGTAAGTGTTGAAGTGTTGTAATTACTGATAAGTGAATATCTCATACTGTATTAGACCGAACTGGGGTCAAACAATATTGACAATGCTAAAGAAATCTCAGCTGGGTCGATAAAAATATCGAAGTTATTTAATAATATTGAAATACATATAAACTGACATAAATTAATTACAATCCATGTATAATATATAATACATATTTTATTCAGGGCCGGCATTAGGCGAAGGGAGATATGGTTTACTGCAATGGAATATTACTTATGTAGTGTTCCATCGGGCCAGCAACAGATTTTTCGAGCCCCTACGTGCTACTTTCCCTCTGCATAGATTATTACTTTTAGTCATTCGAACCCCTACTTTACAGGCTATTAAAACATCATCGTTAGGATTGCAACGTAGTGTGTCTTCAAATATCTTCCATTTTAAACGGGGACATTTTCTTCAAACCTCTCCACCTTTTCTATGTGTGTGTGTTAGTGATATTCGTAGGCTTACAAGTCAGACGTTTATCCTCATTGTGCTTCCACCCTCTCAGCTGAAATTGAGCAGATGACATTATTTCTTTCGAGAATATAATAAAATTTTCCATCTGGTTTTTTGTTTTTTTGTTTTTTTTTTTGTATCCAAACGTGACACAGTTGTCCACGTAAAAGGAATTCTTTAATTTCTTGGCTAATTCTCCATGACGAGTAGGAACTTGTTCTAAATGAATGATAAGAATTAGTAGCACCGGGTAGAAAAGGACTGGCGTTAATTCCAAACACCATCCTTGTGTGGCGGTAAATTTTCAGTGTTTCAGTCAATTTATCCTCACGCCATAGAAATCTCAAACGATTTCCATCCTATTCATTGATCTTGATTTGAAGAAATGCTTTTCTGATATCAGCTATGACACCAAATTTTCTCCATTTAAATTTATTCAAAATTCTCGGGATCAATTCCAATAAATTCTGACCTTTTTCGAGGCAATCATTCAACGACGGACAGTTCTTCTGTTTGACAAACGCATCAAACACTGGGCGAATCTTTGTCGTGGATTGTTTCTTTACAACGACACGATGTGGAAAATAAAAACAACTGGATGCTTCTATTTCACAAACGTTAATATGTTCTATAATAACTCCTACCCTCTACCATTCAGAAAAGACCTCTTCATAATCCTTTAGCAAATTCTTCGCTCGTAGAGTCTTTATCGTGGACTTTAATCTCCTTTCTGCTAACCATCTATTATTAAGAAGTGGTCAATGACCTTCCACCAAGGGAAGAGATACTTCGTAGCAACCATTTGGAAGTCTCTTTAATGTTTTCACAAAATATTCCTTTGCAGCTTCCTCTTTTTCTTCTTTGATCTGTTTTCGTGCCGAATTCTTTATTCCCAGAATATCTAAATCCCATAAGTTTGTTACCGGAATACAAGATGGAAGACAACATGGAAGTAACCATTAGACCAGAATTATTTTCCAAATCTTTCTGTTTGCTACGTACCATAACAGTCCGAGCTAGTTTTGTTTCTATCGCTACCAAGCCCAATGGTAATCTTTTGTAACTTCCAGTCATCAACTTTCCAGATACATCAGCGCTAAGCAATATTTCAAAGCAATTCGGGCTTAGGCAGGCTCAAGTTGCAAGTCTTCAGGCCTGAGCTTCGAGAATTGAGCTCGAACTCATCTTTATTTTGCATTAATGTCACGATTTTTAATTCACTTACACACAGAGCCATAGCCGGGAGAGGAGTCTCAGCCCACCTAAAAAATATTTTTATTTTTTTGAATAAATTGTTGTAGAATTTTATTTTAAACTTTTGTTTTGTATGAAATTGTACATGGCAATGAAAATTATTCTTTAGGTTAAAAATGTATTTAAAATAGATTTCTACGACAGACCTTGTGGGCATAATGTTTTTTTCTTTTCAGAGGTTTGAGTCTTCAACTACTCTATAATAAGGATAAGGGAAATGATAAATATTAGTATACCTCTAGAAGTTTTCAATGAAAAATTTACGCTGAGAAATTTATTCATTAATGTTAAATATATTAGTCTGCTTAGATATGTAGTGATATTAAATATATTACTAAAATACATCACCAATATTAAAGAATTTTAAGCCCCACCACGTAGCTTTCTAAGCCCCTGTATCAAGCGTCGGGCAACGGGTCTGCTTAAACAGTTCGAATTTTTCGAAAGGGGTCCGTGGCTTAATAAAAGTACAAGAATCGTTGCTATAATACATGCAAAGACAGATAATGTTCTTATTGGAAAGAAAAGCAAAAAAAAATTAGAATAAAACCACTTTTCAGAACGTGAATCTAATCTTTCGAGGTATGTATACGAACAGCATCTGTTCGCTCCGCACCGATGACGTCAAAAAGATGTGTTAAAATCGACAAATACGGAGGAAAGCGCTGATGGACGTACCTGTTTATATTCTAGCTACCTTGGTTGTCCTAAACAAAAAAATTTGGGAGGCACTGTGTGCACGGGCGCCGCCAGTGGAGCCCGTGCACATGGACAATATAATAAAATCCGGTTATATTTAGATGCATGGCCCTCTCGGCCCTAGTCCAGAACCGCCAACGTTGTCTCCATAACTATGCAGAGTTCCGACGATGAAAATTGACGAGAATGACGAGAATTGGACTAGACCTTTATGAGTCCGATCCCTTTAAATTCAAGGCGGAGGGTAACTGGAATGAAGACATTCTGACTGAGAATGCAGTTATTCCAACAAGAAAACAGTTTTAACGGTAGGATACTAGAGACTACGTATTAGCAAATAACCTCAGGATAAGAGCACCACATCAGCCCACTCATGCCTCATACACATTTCATACACTGACATCTATGGACTTTGTTGTTACTTCCAAAATCGGTAGAAGTATTTATGATGAAGCACATATCAGACTTGGTTCTGACCATGACTCTATAGTTTATGACTCTGACATTTCATCTAATCATGTGTTACTGGAAAATATAAAGGTCACAAATTGGACTTCCTTCACGGATATTGTTGCCGAAACTCTTCCTTTTACCCCTACTATGGCTACTGACTCGCAAGGGATAGAGTTAACAAGAAAAGACCTTTACTGAAATTATACAAGTTGGAATTCAATCCGCCACTAGACTAATATCACCAAAACATTTTTACAAAATCCCACTAGCACTAAAGGCACTTACTAGGAAGAAATGAAAAGATTGTAGAGCTTACTAAAGAACGGGGAATGCGGTCTACAAACGAATCTTTAACGAATTAAAAACAAAAGTGGCAATGAAGATACGTCAATATAAAAAACTTAGATGGGAAGAGGCTCTGCAGAATCTTCAGGCCAAAGGTAACACTTTGTAGAAAATGAAATCCAACTTCATATTAAAAAAGAAATCAATTGGCCCTCTATAATGTCCAGATAGACCTCTGTATTACGAAAGAGATAAGGCTGAGGCTTTGCCAGGATCTTTACAGTCACAATTTAAAAATAATAATCTCTTTGTTTGAAGATGTACAACGTCACCTAAGCATCGTCAAAAAGTTGACAAGTTCTTAGACACTGATGCAGGAACCTGGAAGTTGAGGATTCGCTTAGATAAGTATACATAGTCATACCCACTCTGATCGGTGTTTAGGATAGAGGAAAGATCCATAATGTCTTTCTTCTATTTTGTTTTTTAATCACACTGAAACTTGTTTAGCACTTCAGGGTGTATATCCCTTCTGGTTATAATGCTAGTAATTTTACGGCTTCTGATTTTATGCCTTGAAATCAGCTATATACTTTTCGAACGTATTGCAATTTATTAATCTAACCTCAACGGCATTCTGTATTAAGCACATAGAGAACTTAACTTCTAGGCTATGTCCATGCCCTATTTTCATCCCGTAGGATCAAGTGAGGAGTTATTTCCTGTCTGACTTTTATTAATTCATTTATTACAAATTCATACAATTTCAAATACAACTTTCTAAAAATTGATACAACTTCAAATACAGCTTTATACAAATTCACACATGTCAACTGCTACATAAAATCCATAGAAACTAGAGTTTACGATGCAAATTTCAAACTATATCAGAAAAGTTGGCATGCATATGCAAATTTTCCAATATCTTGACAGTGGCTCATTTCCGACGGCCAGTTTTGTTGGCATTTTTTCTCTACACGCCGAAACGTTTCCAGTGGTACTACATTTGTCAAAATCGGCGGGGGACTCTTCTTTCAGTTCCCTAGTCAGTTTAAAATGCAATTCATTTAGGGCACTCCCA
>QLNU02013614.1:17996272-18025277 GCA_006491805.2 Dysdera silvatica
AAATATATTTTAATAAATGATTACAGCACAGTATGCTAAATGTTCAAGTAAATCAGATTTTTTGCATCTATTTCACTAACATTCACGTAATCTATTCTTAGAAATTCTTTCAGCTGTATGAAATGTTTTTAATATTGAGAGTTTAAGGAAAAACAAAAGCTTGAAAATACCTTTTATTTTGTAGAACGTTTTAGTCGGAATAGTTTATTTTTTAAAATTTCCTTTGCAATGGGAAATGGAAAAAGAGTGATTTGGAAGATAAAAACCACATGTATGTAAATCCGACTTTTTGTTTTCTAATCTCGATTATTAAGCACTAAACAAATAAATGGTTTTAAGAAAAACAACGTTTTAGGCGTAGGATAAAAAATTAGGCATAAGTGTTAAAATTTTTTCTCTACGTCTAAAACGCTGTTCATCTTAAATCTATTTATCCTGCGTAGTGTTACCTCACCAAGTAATCCTACTTAACAAATAATTTGTTACATAAAAAGGTTAAACACTGGTAAAATAGCAATGAAAAAGATCACTCAAGCTTTCGGACGCATCAGCAGCAGTCCTTCATCAAACCCTTCATCAGAGTAGTCCCGTGTGTTATTACGCATAAGCTTAATGGGATTGGTGGCCGCCGAAGTAGTCCCGCAGAATGGGAAAACCCAATGAGAACCAATGGGAGGCCTCCAATAGAATCATGGAAGAACCCCAATAGGGACCAATGAGAAACCCACACTGCGGGTTACCTAATTTGGGGATGTCTCATACATTTCAGAGTAAGAGTTGTTTATAAGTTTCTGGAAGTGGTTGTGATGTATTAATGGCTTTCCCGTGTAGTTTGTAAGTTTCCCAAGATTCTAAGAAGAGTCTACTATTCTTGTTTGTGATGTGACGGTGTAGTATTTTTGTTGAGTCCCAGTCGGGTTCGTGTCCGTGTTGTAAAGCGTGTTCTGCCAGACGTGAGGCTATGTCTCCTTTCGCGAGTGCTTGTTTGTGTTCTTTTTTTCTTGTTTTGATCATTCTTTTTGTTTGTCCTATGTAATGTTTGTTGCAGTCTTTGCATGGTATTTGGTATATGGCGCCTGTGAGATCTTCTGGTGGAACTGGGTCTTTAACTTTTGTAAGTTGTTTGCGAAGTGTTGTGACAGGGGAATAGAATGTTTGGATATTTGCCTCTTTAAGGATGCGAGAGATTGTTTCGGAAATGCCGTGAATATATGGAATAGATATGCGGGTGTGAGATGTATTGTTTAAAGATGTACTATTGGGTCTACAGTTTCTGAGAATGAATCGTTTAGGGTATCCATTATTTTTAAGTGCCGTGTGTATGTGTTTTGTTTCTGTGTTTGAAAGTGTTTCATTACTGCAGTGAGAATTCGCTCTAAGACTTAATGTTTTAACAACGGAAGCTTTGTGGCATGTTGGATGATGCGATTTAAAATCGAGATATCTGTCTGTATGTGTGGGTTTACGGTAAACTGAGGTGAAGATTGAGTTATCGTGAGATCTGTGTACAAGAACGTCTAGGAAAGGGAGTTTATTGTTCTGTTCTGTTTCGTATGTGAATTTTATATGTGAGTTTAAGTTATTAAGGTAATGGAAGAAGCTTTGGAGTGTATTAGTTTTAAGTACAACAAACGTGTCGTCGACGTATCTTTTCCAGAATTTAATGTTAAAATTCAGTGAAGATAAAGCAGTTTCCTCAAATGACTCCATAACCAAGTTAGCTACAACACTTGAGACCGGAGATCCCATGGCAGTGCCAAAAACTTGTCTATAGATAGAACCATTTGAGGAGAACACAGCAGAGTCCAGACAAAATTTCAACAATGTGCAGATGTCGTGAGGTGTTAGTGAAGTGCGTTCATGTAGTGTTGTGTCATTTTGGAGGCGTGTAAGTGCGGTGTCGATTGCAAGTGATGTGGGAATGCAAGTGAAGAGAGAAATTACATCGAATGAGACCATAAGGTCGTCGTCGTCAAGTTGTAGGTTATTTAAAGAGGTGCAGAAGGATTGGCTAGTAGAAACAGTGTAGTCGTTATTACCGATTATAGGAGAGAGTAGACGTGCAATATATTTTGATAGGTTATATGTAGGAGAGCTGCAGAAACTAACTATTGGTCTGAGAGGAATATTTTGTTTATGAATTTTAGGTAATCCGTAGAAGGATGGTAAGCGGCCAGAAGTGCATTTTAAAGAGTCGTAGAGATTAAATGTAAGTTTTTTAGATTTATAGAGTTTTAGAAGGAGAGAGTTCATTTTGGATTGAATTGTTTGTGTAGGGTCTTTTATGATGCGGGTGTATGTATTTGTATCAGATAAGAGTGTAGAGACTTTATGTAAATAGTCTGGACGATTTAAGACGACTATAGTACGGCCTTTATCAGCTGGCAGTATGACAAGGTCCTTGTCGTTCCGTATCGGAGGAACCCTTTGCATATAAATTGGAAGAGTTTGCTTCAATAAATGATTTGCAGATTAATTTTTCAATAAACACTTCTTTTGCTGTTGTCAGCAAAGTATAAAATTTGAGTGAGAAAAATGCAGTTTAAAATAAAATTCATTTATGAGATATTATCGTATCCTAAAAACCTGGTATGGACATTCGTCCTCTTAATAGCGTCCGAATTATTGATCTTTCAATTTCTCGAACATGTTTAAGTCCTCTTTGAGAAGACAGCGCAGCCTATAACGGCCACCTTTCTCGTCTCTGACTGCTTAAAAACACCAACAACAATCTTTGAATTCGATTTAACACTTATTGAATATTGTTGTAACTTTTTGGTACAGTAGAACCTGCCTGAAGTGACCACCTTTGGGACTGGACTGCGATGGTCATCATAGGCAGGTGATCACTATGCATGACAAACTTTTGTATATGCATAAGCCCTACCAGTTCTCTCTTATAAAAAGTGATCACTTTATTTAGGTGCTCAATTTATCAAGGACGACACTTTTTCAGGTTTCACTGTATTTATATTTTAACCTTCTCTTGTAATAGTGACTTGAGAAACCTTTTTTTAATATCGCTATGGCTGTGGTGTTGGTCACTGTATTATTAAGTGGTATCGATGGAAAAAATGAATTTAACAGGAGAAAGAGATTGAAAAAATAAAAGAAAAACACAAGTTGTAAATAGAAAAGGAAAAATAAAATTTTAGAGCAATTTTCAAAGTCAATGGAAGACAAAATTATAGAGTTAAAAAATTGATAAAGAGATGTAAAATGAAAAAAAAAAAAGAGAAAATAGGCAAGGATAATAGGAATGAACTCGGGAAGAGTTAAAACTAATGAATAACATATCAAAAGTGCAGTGGCATAGGAAAAGTGATGGGGTGGGGGGCTCGATCCTCCAACCATTGAATATCAAAACTCAGTTTTCTTGTCAAAGCCGCATCACCGTATTTTCTTTAAAGCCACCTGAGCCCCCATAATTGTTGAGTTGCTACTCCCCTGTGTAAGTAGTTAATTAACATTGACCGTTGAGCTGATTTGATTAATAAAGTTAGGTTGTGTGTTAATGCATCATGGGTTGGTGGTCACATTAGGCCATCGATCCATCTCAAACAACACAATGCCCAATTGTAAGACGTAAGACTCAAAAGTAGAGCACCGAAAAGTCCTTGACGTGTCTAAAACCAGAGTTCTCATTGTTAAGCGAAGTGATTACATTTGATGAAGATGATTTTATGACAAGAATGTCATAGTTCAACTTGAGAGTCCGTAAGTTGTCGCTATGGTAGCGCAATGTTTTTATTTTCCCTCTGCCTTTTAAATTCGTTTCTTTGCTCTGCATTTAACACTGCACAAACAAATTTTTTTTTGCTTTTTTTTTCAGAAGAAATGATTAAATCACAGGTTGTATTTTACTGTATCTGTCATTCTGGTAATCGTCTTCTCATCAGTATTTGTAATTGTCATTTATAATTAACAATAAAAGACATAAAGAATATTTGAGTGGCTATCAAAAAGCTGTGGATTTCCGTCCCACTAGGCGCCGAGGAATTATCGTTTTGTTTGTGAGTAATTTATCATCACATCATCGACTATGATGAGAATTATTGACGTCAATAAACATGAAGAGGGTTATGGGATAGCTTATTTTTCAATAGGTTACTAAGGGGTGAAATATAATATGTGATTATTTTTCGCTCTTTGCAATAACGAAAAATTATAAAAATATGCATTTTTTACGTCGCAAGGACAGTGAAGGCTACATTGCGCCTGGAACTATAAGTTTCCTGCACAGAACTGTATAGTTTAGTGGATCTTTTAGTAATAATGATGTGTTATCTCGCTTTTGAAGTTATTGCACATTTTCAATAGCATTAAACTAAATAATCTAATCATTAAAAAACATTTATTATTTTATCGTATAATTATATCATGATGCAGCGATTATATATGCATAAATTACCATTTAATTTTTAATAAGACATTTTTTAGAAAGAGTAGTCTAAGGAAAGGTTTGAAAGAGACCTAATTTAACACCAGTGAAAAACAGCACGGATGAAGGTGCCACCAACATTCATTCAAGAAAAAACTTCATGCTTTTATTTTCTCGACTTAAAAGCACTTTGAAAACATTCTTTTTAGGTCAAAAGTTAAAATAGAGCAAATGATAATGTCCTGGCACTTGGAGCTCATATTCATTGGCACAAAGTAACCAAGACTCCTTGGAGATATTTCGTAATACAATTAATTAGCGCTCCAATGATTGAAATGACATTTCTCTGTTTCTTTATTAATCCAGGGTACAAATTTCGTCAATTCGGTGAAACGGTTAAATCCAATTTCGCATTTGTGACGTTGGCTCAACACTCCCAGAATGTGGTGCGCACCAGTTTTTGGATCTTCTCCTATGACAGCGGTTCCTACGTTGCCAAGGCAAAAGTGAAATCTGTAAAGAGCAAAGAATAAAATTATTTACAAAAACTGATGTTCACTGCGTTCAGGAAGTTGGGCATCCTAAAAGTTTGAGTTTTAAATGCGGAAGTAAATAAATAATAAATTCTTCAACTCCAACCCTTCTTGTTTGAGGACGTTTCCTAGGCTTTTGTTGGTCTTTCGAAACCCTGTTTAGAACTTCGAGTATCTAGATCGATGAGAGATCACCAACATGATCGTAAGAGGGAAAAAAAATCATATCTGTTAAACTTCATTTATTTTGATATATAGTAGCTAGTTTAGCTGATTTAAGTACTCGGGTATACTAACATTAAACTTTAAACACATTGATTGCTGTTAGTAAGTACTCTATAAGATATAGGGTTCAATAAATTGCTGCGAACCATAGTCATCCGACGAAGCACTGGCGTACGCAGGGGGTGTTGATGGGGGTTGTAACCCCCATTGCAATGAAATTTTGTATATTTAACATAGGAATACATGGAGTTGTAGCTAAGTAATCCCCCTCCCCAATTGGGCATATAATCACTCTTATGAACTTTCTGCTAACGCCTCTGCGACGAAAATAGTGCTCTCTCACTTTAAGAATAAACCTAGTACGGAAAGAAAATTTTTTACTCGCCAACTGTAAAAATCTAGCCGTCAGCAGAGACCGAATGACCGGATTTGTCGAACTCTGTATATGCATTATAGAGTTATCAATACTTATAATCAATAATAGAAATATATTCGAATATTTATAGCAAAGGAGTCAATTGCTAACGCTAGCGGATATCAGCATTGGCAAATATGTTTGCTATGATTCCCTCCTCACTTAAAGACTGACCTCTATTTTTCGACCATGAGTTGACCAAAAGTCAAGCTAGCAGAGGAATGTCAGTGCTTCACCGAGAAGCAAATGTACGATAGTAGGTGGTGGACATCGTTCCAAAATAATATAAAAATAACCGGCTGGACATCTTCCCTGAAGCTAGCAGCGCCATATTCTAGTTTAACCCAGGCGATTGAATAGGACAGAAGCGTTTACACATTGTGTGGCCATCACTGGTATCATTAAAATGGTCTTACCTGCTTGATGCACAGAATATGGATTTTCCCTGTATTTTTGCTCCAACACTGCGTTTGCATTCGCTGTCGTCTGCCATAATGACACGTTCCATCTTTGATTGGACTCGCACTGAGGTTGGCGTAAGCTCTTCCATTCCTTGTTTTGGTGCAGAATAGCCCCAAGCCTTCCACGTTTTGTTGACAGCAGAATTTAAATACATAGGAATAGTTGCATCTAAAAGAACGTTTCGTTTAGAAACTCACCATGTTTTCGACTTAATTGTCTTTTAGATCAATCAAGGTCAAAATAAGGTTTAAATAGCTCATGAATCGAGTTAGTACAAGCGAAATTCCCACTCCTATGCAAAAAATTACTATTCCATAATCGGAAGAGCTTTTGCATTAGGTACAGATGGTAAGAGTTTTGAGTACAACTTTTTTGCACAAGGCACTGGATAAAGGAACCTTCAACAGTTCTCTTGACAACGAGTTATTTCGAGTTGGACTGTCATTAATATGAACTTTGTGCAAATGCACTGTGGCTTATAAGCACAGGCGTAAGCAGAGGGTGTTTATGGGGGTTTTAACCCCTCAATTGCCATGAAAGTTTGAATATTTAATATATGAATATATGAACTTTCCCATATGAACTTGCTGCGTATGCCTATGCTTATAGGTCAGTTTAAGCTGTATGTGTCGTCTCACATGGTCCATGGCACAGTCTAAGGACATAAAAGTACAAGTAGTATAGCAATTTCCTAATTTTTCAACTGTCCTAAGCCGCAGTGTCCAGCTTACATTTTGCATTGCAGGTTCTTATGGTAAAGGCGAGTTTGTTTGAATTTATGGCGCCATGATTGCTAAAATTTTGCTATGCTAAGATTTACAGCAGGTGGTTAATTGGGGCTATAAATATCCATTTTACGTATTAACCTGATCATTAAACATATGAAAATAAGGTTTTCTTACGTTGCTCAACGTTCGGAGAAATATTTAAGCGATTCACCAGTAACTAGTAAGCATGTGAGGTTCAAATAATTGGTTTTGTTTGTTTGTTTGTGTGATATGGGTCAAAGATAATTCTGATCATGGTTTACTAGGACTTACAATGTTTCGAAGGATCAGAACTTCTTATCGCTAAGGGCTTTTGGGTAGCAATTTAAAAATTATGGGGAGAGGGCTCAGTTAGCTTTTAAAAAACTTATACATTATCCGTCAAAGAAAACAATGCATCCTAGTATTTTATGAGAGGATTTTTACCCTTTTTATACCCCACAAGCCTCGGGAATGAAATCCTGGGATGTTGATTGGTAGGAAAACCTCACACAAAAGTGTATAGTGCAAGACGCATGCAAACGCGAGTTTTTCACACCGCTGACAACACATCAGCAGAGCCTGTCCTTGGAAAATACATATTTCCTTTTCAAAATCACTTATTTTAGTATTTTATTTTAAATTTTTTGTTTTGGGTAAAATTGTGGAATTTGTTTTGTGTAAAAATGGAAATTGTTATTTGGCGTTGAAAATACATTTAAAATATATTTCTAAGGTAAATCTTGTGTACATAATGTTTTTACGGAGAGTTGAGCCTTCATGTTCTCTATAATAAAGATAAGAGGAATTATAAAGTTTAGTCAACCTCTATAAGTTTTCAATGCAAAATTTATGTTAAGAAATTTATTCACTGATGCTTAATGCATACAATAGCCTTCAGGTACTTAGTATTATTAAATATATTAATAAAATACATCAAAACATTAACGAATTTTAAGCCTCGCTGCAGCTTTCTGATCCTCTTCCCTTAGCTTTCAGACCCTCCGGACCGTAACCGTCTGTAAGCGCCTAGCTACGGGCCTGCAATGACCTATACACTCTAAATTCCCTATTGTAAATAGCCTTGGTCAGTAGAGCGAAAACCACTAACCAGTAAAAACAGGTGACCTTAAAATTATGTCATAGGAACTGTGCACGCAAACTAGTGCCGGGTTAAAAATCTTATGATCCCGAGGCAGGGCCGGATTAAGACCATAATGGGCCATAGGGCGCTCTGGTAAAGATGAGCCCTAACCCCTTCCCCCACCCCCGTACAGCACAAAAGGCTGGAGATAAAATTTTTGGCTTGAAGCATCGCTCTCTCTGTATATGTTTTCATAATACGAGTAGCCTATAACTGATTTTTAATGTTTCAAATTTCGGAAGTAAAAATCCAACTCGGAAAGAAAATGTCATAAAAACGCAAGTATATGTCAATTTTCAGCACGCTGGTTGTTGTGGTGGGTCTCAGAGCTCTGACCCTATCTGCCCTGTGGATAATTCGGCCTTGGCCCTAGGATTGAAGGAAAGAGTGGGCACCCTAAATAACGTAGGCCCCGTGATATGCTGTCCCGGGGCGGACTGGGTCCTCTCAAAGGGGAGCATACCTTGATTATCGGAGGTTGCGAGTCATATAGCCCACGCGGGTGAGCCGGCCCGTGGGGCGGTTCGCCCTCGTGGGCAAAACAAAAAATTTAAAATAAAATTCTACAATATTTTATTTTGAGAAAAAATATTTTTCAGGTTGGGGCTGACTACATTTTCCGGGGAGGGGGGATCTTCTATAGCCCCAGCCTAGCTACGTCTCTGATCAGATGGATACACTGCAAGAGTTTCACTATAAGAAACGCTAAAATTTTATTTTAAATTGGATTTTTTTTTAATAAATTTTTGCTGGATTTCCTTGACTAACCGTAGGTGTTTCGTCGAAACAATATTCTATCCTTTTAGTTTAGGGTCCTTAAAAACCTTAATTCGGCACTGGTGGTAATGCATTTTTCTATCGGGCTGTAATCCCGGGTTCAACTGCCAATGGTATCGTAGAACGTATACCGTTTTTCTGCCCAGTGTACCCCGAGGTTTGATTTGCCTGGCAACAAGTTTTCAAAGCCTTTGGAAAATCAAGTCTCAACGTAGCATGGCCTTTATTGTCCTTGCGCCCTAAAAATACATAAAAGCGCGGACTCATCTCTGTATGGTCTGAAAATGCTACAGAGACTACTTTTTGGGAAATTCTACAACGTGCCTGAGAAAAATTAACTTAAATTTCTTGCTCAAATGATATAGTAACTAAAGCCACAGTTTTACGGTGCCTAGCGAAGTACTCACTTCATCCCGAAATGCTAATATTCATGAACGTGTTTCGCAGGTCACTTTCGGATCGTGGTCCCATTTTTCACACAACATGAAGAGCAGTTCTGAGACATATCTCTGAGTACAGTTCTTTTCCGCTAAAGCTGAAAAAAACTATAATCGGATAAATATTTTCGACATAGTTCTCTTTACTCACCAGTGCAACAGTGCTGTTTAAGTTATGCAGTGTGAGTTTTACGACTCTCGGACAGCATGTGCCATGCTACGTCAGGACTTCTGAGGCATTCGATCCTCTTAATTTTTTGGTAATGAACTACCGGGAAATGATGAGCAGTTAGTCCTTAAGCATCCTTTTATTTTGGGACAGTCTGGAGGGCGTTGAACCCAACATAACCACCATGGACGCCAATGTGGGAGCGGGCAGAGGGGCTAACCCCTACTAGTCCTTTAAAAATTTGATTTGCCGTAACCTGCTACGCATTTACTTTCAAAAGTTTTATAGTCACATTTTAAAATAAGGTACTTTTTAGCTCATTACTAATTGTCAAGCACTATCAATTATTTTTGTAGCGTTTTGGTATCTTGTACATTCACTAAAATTCTCGACAGCTTTGAGAAGGAGGTAATAATTTTTCTCAGCCCGCCCCCTAAAAGTACTCGCCAATTTTTCTCAGTCCTCCCCACCAAGAAAAAATTGTATAGGTGCCCATGATAATCACATGCTAGCCGAAAGCGTCACTACCTCTCCACCGCATTGCCAAGTTCTGTAGTTAATAATTCGCATTCAAAGTTTGTCTTTTACTAAAGAATTGTGATTAGCGTAACAACCACTAAATTAAAATGGACTGCATTAAGAAAACAAAAAGTTTTCATTTCCAACATGCGGTCGGCGGTTTCTAGAGGCGATGATGCCACACTCTTCGGCTCTTAGCGAAGTATGGTACGACGCTATCGTTGCTTCATTAGTGATACTCAATAACATATGACACCTGCCGTAACAAAGTTAGAACCTTCATCATCTCGAGTTAGCGGATGCTAATTGTGAGTTTTTGAGTTTTGTAGAGAGCAAGGGCAGCTATGCCAGAACTCCGGATGGCGGCAACGACAAGGAGGGAAACTTCTCATCTTAAACCATATTTCTATGCGTTTTGTTTGTTTGTTTGGATTTTTTATGGCGCAAGAGCATCTGGGCTATACTGCGCCATCTATGCGTTTTGGAAAATGCTCAGATTTATTTACACGACATTTCGTAGACCTTGCGTTGCTTGCGTTATCTTACGTCAGTATTGTTTGTTCAAAAAGAAATTTTGCATTCTTTTCACTAGATAACCTCAAAGCCACCCGGAAAAGAAGACCCGCATAGAGATTTGTAGTTAGATAACTAACTTATTGTACGACATTTTGCTATTTAGAAAACAGTTATTAGCTTTACTACAGCTTTCGAGAAATAGCAGTCGATTCGTTAACTTCTTCATTCGCAGTTAAGGACAATTTTGAAACCAATTATGGATGCTCTATTGTCCCACGTTGTATGAGGCCATGATTAAATGCGACCCAAACAATAGAATAGGAAGAAAGGTGACGTTTCTCTGCTTCGTGGCTCCGATTATCATAACGTTTTGGCAGTGTCATTTGATATGATTTACGAGTGACCAATCAAATTTTATCTAACAAGGAAATTTAATAAGACAAGGAAAGTTTAAGAAACGTGTGGTTGTGAAATGATTCGTTTGTTTGGATTTTTATGGCGCAAGAGCATCTGGGCTATACTGCGCCGAAGGTTGTGATATGAGCAGGGTTATCCTGAAGAAAATTATTGAGTGTATCTGGTGCTGTCTCAATTAAAGAGTGTTGACATTGCGGAGTTACTGGACTTGGTGACGTCACCAGGCCACACTGGCATTTGACTTGTCGTCTATCTTCTATCCAAGCCCAAGTTGGCTGTTGCTATTTTCATCAGTTTTTCATTCTTCTCCTGGTCGTACTCAAGGTATTATTTTGAGGCTTGGAGGGCTTAGGGGATTTCCTCATCTGTTTCCATTCAAGTTTGTTTTGTAGATGACTAGGCGAAAAAAAAGCTGAACTTTGGTGAAAATCCAGTAAATACAAAAACTTTCTTGAGACCCCGAGGGTAAGCGGCGCGTACTCGATATTTTTCAAAATTTCTTGAGAGTACGCGGCGCACACAGCGCGTACCCTTTGGGGACAGCCCTGGATACGAGTGTTTTTCTTAATAAATTGAAAAACAATGATATTTGTTAAAGGCCATTTTTTGGGGCCTTACAATGGTAACGCTTTTATCCAGCGTATAATTGATCCGCGTTCGACTCCCAACGGCGTCAAAAAAAAAGGGCGCTTACCGATAAACTGTCACCACAGTTCGCGGGTTTGTTCCCAAGGCTTTTGAAGTTCAGATTTCTCGAAAAACTGCGTCCCCGACGCAACAAGTTCTTTGTTATTATTGTGCATTAAAACGCTCAAACGAAAGTGTGACTATTTCCTATTTTAATTTTTTTATGGTACTGGGAAGTTTTCGAAAAGTATTAATATGTGGCAATTTGGGATTGAAATTTATGGGGCGCACGTAAGTCTGAATACATGGCCGAACGTAAATCGAAAACAGTGTGTAATAAATCGAACGATGAATGAACGGGTACGCTCGTTTATAGTAAATGGGCAAAAACGTTCATTCATGCGTTTCATGAATGATCCGACACACCTGTATTGTCTTACGAGATGTGTATCTTGAGTTGCTTTGCACAACGTGTTAATGGAAATTGCGTATTTACTGAATAGTTCTCGTTTTATTCTTTGCATAGCAAAGCCAATGACTCTAATTTTATTATTTTTGAAAAAAAAATCAAGCTTTAAAAAAAAGCAAGGTTTAGAGTTTTCTTCCGCTCTGACGGGAAAATAGCGGAGTTGCAATTTCATGGCACGTCACGAGCGAGATTTAACAAAGAATTAAGCCAAAATGTAGGGCGCGATTTGGTTTATCTTTGTTTGCGCTTTATGGCCTAGGACAGTTAAGGGTGTGTTAGGCTGGGATTGTCATGAGTATTTGCTGTCGTGCATGCTTAGTTTTGACCGAAGAATGCTTAGTACTCTTCGAAGAATGCTTAGTACTGTTCGAAAATTGCTTAGTGTTGTTCTAAGAATGCTTAGTGCTGCTCTAAGAATGCTCAGTGCTGTTCGAAGAATGCTTAGTGCTGACTTAAGAATGCTTAGTCTTGTTCAGAACTGTTGCGGTATATACAACATATTGGTTAGTATAGCTGAATGAATGCGCGTGTAATAAGGACTTCAAAATACACTAAATGTTTCCCCGTCTTCTTTAACGCAAATCATTAATTAGAGCTTTGAAACAATTGAAAGTGGTTAAGATAATCAATATGTGTAATAGAATTAGAAAATTTATAATAAACAAGGTGCTCGAATAGATATAAGTGAACACCAATAGATTAGAAATAAACAAGATGCTCGAATAGATATAAGTGAACACCAATGGATTAGAAATAAATAAGATACTTGAATATATATAACCGAACATCAATGGATTAGAAATAAACCAAGTAGTAGATTAGATATAAACAAAGTATTAAATTAGAAATATAAATAGATTGGATATATAACAAAATATTAGATTAGAAATATAAATAGATTGGATATATAACAAAGTACTAGATTAGAAATATAAATAGATTGGATATATAACAAAGTACTAGATTAGAAATATAAATAGATTGGATATATAACAATGTAACAGATTAAAAATATAAATTTATTGGTTATATAACAAAGTAATATATTTTGTTGGATATAAACTTAGCATATTAGATATAAGCCGCAGTCACCATTTGCGATACCAAATCTTGTAAACATTTTTTGCTAAAAACGTAGCTAAGCCCAAGGACGGACTGGGTTCTCTCAAAGGGCGCACATACCTTGGATTATTGGAGGGCGCACCGACCCCGGGGGCCAGTTGGGTAGCGACCCAGTGTGCCCCTGGCCTAGCCTTACACTGACGTGATGGTAATAATGATCTCCTTTATGATATCGATATTTATTGAATATAATCATATGCCACTGAATTCGGATCAAACTGTCCACGTTCTTATGTAGACTTCCCTTTTTATATACTACTTTATAGTTATAGGGCTGTAAGGATAGAGTCCAGCTCATTAGCCGAGGATTAGTTCCAGCGTTAGCCTTTAACCAAGTCAGAGGGTCATGGTCAGTTTGAATGGTGAATTCTATGTCCATCCAAATAGCATCAACAGGTGTCGCTTTTTATTGGTGTCGTTTCCCAGGATTTGATTCCAATGGTGTCGTAGAGTGCGTAACGTTTTTCTATCCATCGTTGTCTGGGGTTTTATTCCCTAAGCAACAATGGTATGAATTCCTCGGAAAATTATGGGTCTCAGAGAAATATGGACCCAATTTGCCCTTGCGCTGTGGAACGCAAATGAAATTAAAACAGCTTTGTGGGGAAAATGAAAGATTATCTTTTTACCTTTTTGAACTTTGGTTTGAATTTCGCTTGCTACATTTATTTTAACTCAATGCTTGCACAGTAAGAATTATGTTTAAATCATGGTCGACATATGACTATTAAGATGAGAGAAATTTCTCTTTAGTTTGCTCTTCTCTATGTTTACCGTGGCGCCCCACATTTGACCATGTGGTCTTATCAGGAAATGGTAAAGTGTCAGTGGTTCAGCGAGACTTGGAGGCACTATGAGTGGATTGGTGACACCCTAAAGACTCATATATGTTCGTTTCTCGTGGGGATCAACCTTTTCTTTGTCTGAGGCAGGCACGTAGCAACAAAGGCAAGGAGGTTCCTCCCAGTCTCGGAGAGAGCTAAGGCATATTCCTTCTGTCGTCAGGATACTATTATTAAAATTTTAACTTCAAACAACAATTAACATTGCCACTTATGTTGCAAAATTGGAAACAATTTTGGATTTTAATTTCGTTTGCTGTCAATAGATGTCATGCCGTCAATAATATTGTTTTGCCCTGGCGTATTTGTTCATTGTAATCTCTCTGCCTGTTATTTTCTTTCAGTCTTTACGGAACTATTGATCTAAAAGCTTGGTGTTCTGTAGAGTCAGTATCATTATAAATCTTTCAAATGGTTATTTGTTTTTGTAATTCACATTTTAACTATATAATTAATAATTAACATCTGATTAACTTTTAGCTTCAATTTATCTAATTAACATCTGATTAACAACTAATTTATCTGAGTAACATGATTAACAACTGAATTTAACTAATTAACATCTAATTAACAATTAATTTATCTAATTGGCATCTGAGTTAACAACTAATTTATCTAATTAACATCTGATTAACAACTAATTTATCTACTTAACATCTGATTAACAACTAATTTTATCCCATTAACATCGGTGGCAAACTAATTTATCTAATTAACATCTGATTAACAACTAATTTATCGGCCATCAGTTAACAACTAATTTAACTAATTAACATCTGATTAACAATTAATTTATCTAATTAACATTTCATAATAACAGTTGGAGATTTGTGGCAACAGATTGTGCCACTCTTTGGCAGCGTAAAAATCAACTCGCCCTTTCTCCAAAACGTTGGCCCGTCCCTGCATGGGGGAAACTCAACCACAAACCACAGATCTGTAGAAAAATCCTGGTAAGAATTAGGCACTCACAGGAATTAATCACGGGTAATTCTCATGGAAGGCAAGCACGCTACCGCTTCTACATCACAAAACTTTCAGGAAGAAACCCTTAAGGTGACTTTCGTGCCTTAGGGAACATTATGATATTAGGCGGAACCTTAGTTGACAAACCTAGTTATAGTGCAGACAAATAATGGATATTCATAAGTAAAACACAATCAATCTCAGTTATACATTCAAAATTTGTTTGCAATTGTTTAAAGGATATTTCCCACTTGTTCAGAACGAGTAAATGTTGCCATACGCGTCTAGCCTTGCCGGGACGCTCGCGTTTCTATCTCATGAAGAAATTAAAATAATTATTAATTTTTATGCTTTGGAAATTCTTCAGTGGCCTGTGTTTTATGGAATAAAAGGGTCTAAGATCCTACTGAATCAAATCCTTTAGTTTTTGGTAGAATTTGAGCCACTTTCAAGGGAATCAGAGTCCAGACGTCCGTTTATGCAGAGGGAAGAAAACCAGAAAGCACTAGGTATATATATGCTATAATGCTCTCCTCTCTCTCTCTCTCTCTCTCTCTCTCTCTCTCTCTATATATATATATATATTTTATCTCACATTTATATTGTATAAGCTTTTTCCAAATGTAATATACCAGTTACATAAGGTTCGAATAAAATTAGTTCTCACTTACCTGCTGGAACTTTTAGGGAGCGTTAGTTTATTCGATTTGAATAAAAAAGGAATCTTCGATTATGAGCGACATCAAAGAAAAAAAAAATATTGAACTATACCTGTAGGTGGTAAGCAAACCGGACGAAATTCTTCTATCGGGGCAGGAGAGTTCAATTTGATCAGTGCTAAGTTGTTGAAAAGTTCACGTTTTGGATGGAAATCGGGATGTATTTTAACCTCTTTGGCATAAAAGTTGTGTTGCTTTGACCCAAATGTAAATAGGTTATTTCCACCCAACACGACGAAGACATCCTGTTAGGAAATAAAAAATATATAAAACAGATCATGAAATTTGTTTAAATGCAAGGATATAAAATGAAAAAAAAAATAAAGTGCAGCAAAACAAATGACTCTTTTATTGCTTCATTTTCGAAGATTCGATTTGTCAGTGAAAGTCTTTGTCAAACGCTTTTATAAACGTCTACTGCTTCTTTTTATTATTATTATTATTGTGCCAAATCCGCTTCGGAAACGTTGGTCATCTCGAATAACTGGCCTCCTAATGTTTCAGTTACACCTCTTAAAGTTTCATTAAATTTAATTCCACTTCCCTTTCATCGTAAACAACTGGGTTTTTCTCTTTTATATAAAATTCTTCATAATCATTGTAAATGTAATTTTTCACAATATCTTCGACCTGACAATTATATTTCTTCTCGTGTTGATCATTTTCTACTACACACAGTAGCACTCATAAACTTAGTTGTTTTGCTCAAACGATTGACAATTGGAATAAGCTTAACTCAGAATGTGTTTCTTCAATTAATGTCAATGCATTTGTTCATAATATTCGACAATTTGTAACATCTTAAATGTGTATTGTATACGCCCTACCTGGGACCATAAAAGGCCAAGTGGTATTGTATAAATCAGGTTGACATTACTCCATTACTCACTTGTCTCTCGTCGGTAAACAAGTGCTACATCAGTCTTTCCAAAGAAGTCTCAAGTTTTTGAGTCATGATATCATCTTTCTGCCTGGTCCTCGCTTTCCCTCAATCCTTCCTTCCTTGCATGATGATGTGAAAAATATTATATGTGTTAGATGTCTCATTATATGTACAAAATATTCAAGCTTTCTTTTTTGTATTTCCTTGATGTGTTTTGTGAAACTTTTCTATTCTACAAGCCTCGTCATTTCTGACTTTATTGGTTCAACTTATGCACAACAACCGTCTGTATGTCCGCATTTTAAAGGCCTCCAATCTCTTCTTCTATGTTCCTGGTTTTTGAGCAACTTTCAATGAAGTTTAGCCTTTCTTCCTAGTCATTTGCAATCATGAATGGAAACAAATGAGGAAACCCCCTACCCCTTCCCAAGCCTCAAAATAATATCCTGCGTACGACCAGGAGAGGAATGAAAAACTGATGAAAGTGGCAACTGCCACCTTGGGCTTGGATAGACGATAGATGACTAGTCAATTGCCAGTTAGAACGGCGCAGTGACGCCATAAAATCCACACACAATAACCCCTTAATTTAAATAACCTTTAATTAAGACAGCACCGCATACTCTCAATAATTTTCTTCAGGACAGTCCTGGATAAGTCAATGATTTGCTTACCGACAACAATGATTTTATCAAATTCTTGATCTCGCCTGATCGTTCACTTTGCGATTTTTACTTGTGGGGCATGTTGAAAGGTCAGGTGTACTCAAATAATCTCCATACACTGAAAACGCTATTGCTGTCATCCCTCAGGCAGAGCTACTACGCCTGTCTCAAAGTTTGCTAAATCGAGCACAGCGACGTCATCAGTGGCTGTTTCCAGTATCTTCTGTAAAGGACAGTTCTCTTGCTTATTAAGGAAGGTAAATTTAGCGTCAGAAGTAAAAAAAAAATTCGAGTCAGTTTTGTTTTGGCCACCCTGTACTCAGCATAGCTGGCATTGGTAAATCATTTTCACTATTTTCTTGGAGCACACCGTTGACATAGCCACCATCGACTCACTTCGTTTTCTTCCACCGTCTCTAAGTATGAGTATTGAGGATTCCAGCCCGAAGTGCTCGCTGCAGCCACAAAAATTTTTTTACACATGCTTTGGGGATAATAATAGAATTTCATACTTGCGTTGGTGGCCTCAAGAATTCGGATATATTCAGCAGATGTACGGAAATAATATAAAGGTGACGTATAAATACATTATATAGGCCATATATTTCTTTTTAAATAAATTTCATCTTTTGTTACAACAATACAGCTTTCATGTGTGAAGTTGCACAGCATCCAATCAACTTGTTTAGCTATTTTCAAATACAGCAGGACTCTGCTTATCTGGTAGAGTTGTGTTTAAAAAACGAGCCGAACAGTGAAACATTTTGTTTTTTCATTTACAACATATTTTCGCTTTTAATTTTTTTTCGAACACCCACCATAATATCATCAATCTTAGCATTGCAAATAGTTTACCATATATTTACATTTATCCTTTTGGCGTAACTCTATTTTACAGTCCAACACGTATATTTTATTGCAAGAAGTTTATTCTTTGTGCTTTTAACAACAGTATTTCGAATTCAGATTTATTCGAAGATCTCCAACGAAGAACCTTGCATCCCTGAATGTGCTCATAGGAGTTAGATCTCGGGATTTGACTTTATATAGAATGAAAACATCGTTGTTTGGCGAAATTTCGTACGCGAGGCAGAGTATAGGGGCTGAGACTCGTCAATCCGCCAGAGGACGCAGACATGGTTGGTAATGGAATTTTCTGCTCCAGCTATTAACGCCATTTAACATGGACGCGTTCACGTTCCTTTTCTCAATATTCGCCGTTATTGGGATGTAATGCTATTGAATATACCGTGTACATGCTTTAATTCTATGATATCATAGTACTACTAAGATATTTCACCATTTGCTCGCCTCTCGATATTTTATCACTGTCAAAGAAGACAAACAGCCAACAACAAAATCACCACTTGATTTGGGATCCCAAGTTCGTTCAGTGTCTGAGGAGGTATCAAACCTACGTCAACAGTTTACGTCTACGTCAACTATATACTCGAATGGAATCTTTATTGCCTGCATTTACAGACCACCTAGCGGAAACGTTGGAAACTTTTTAAGCTTCATCCAAAAATTGCTTGACCACATCAATATTACTAAATTAAAACTCATAATTATGGGCGACCTCAATATTGATAACAATTCAATTCATAATAGACGTACCTCTAATTTTAATGATATGATTTATGCTAATGGTTTTAAAATTACTATTAAATTACTTACTAGAATAACTGCTAGCTCTCAATCGTTAATTGGCCTTTGTGTAACAAATATTTTACATAAAAATTCTGGTGTGATTGCCCATCATATCAGTGACCACATTCCAATATTTATTACTATTAATCTTCTAAATCTCCATCTAAAATATTTTTATGCATAATAAATTTATCCTTCACGACCTTTCTGAAAGCAATTTAATTCTCTTTAGAACTCGTCTTTCTAATGCAGATGGGTCATCCATCTTTGCCCTAACAGATAGCAATGAATCCTACGACCACTTCCTTCAAATTTTTAACTCTTTTTATAATGACTGTTTTTATTTTAAGACAATCACTAGGAATAGCAGAATTAGGAAACCATGGACAACTACTTGCCTTTTACGAGAAATTAAGAAAACAATACATTATTTTTTATCTTTTGAAAAATAGGTCGCAGACTAACCTCTCTGCCTTCCGCGTTTTTAGAAATAATTTGAATAAAAAATTGAAATGTGCAAAACGTTCATGCATGTGTAAATAAATTCTTCGCAAATTCTACTCCAAAAAAAATTGGGAAAAGTTAAATGAATTATCAGGGAGAAGAAAAGAGTCAGATAATTCAATCAGTGATCTAAAAGTTGGCAATCAAACTTAAACAACAGATTCCCAAAAAATTGAATCTTTTAATAACTTCTTTACAGATTTTCTCTATAGTTTAATAGATGGTCATTTAGATCCATCTAATATTAATTACCACAAATTGCCAAAACTATCATATAAATGGTTTTATATTTTTATCTCCAATTACTAATTTGGAAACATTTAAGATTTTAAAAGAAATCGATTCCCATGGAAGCTCTGGACATGATTTAATCGACCCAGCTTCTGTCAAGTCTGTAGCCGAATTCTTCATTACCCCTCACTCATATTTGCAACTTAACTTTTTTAAATGATGTCATTCCCACCGATTTTAAAATTTTAGCTATTAGCACTATATTTAATAAAGGTTTAAGATCTGAAATTTCTAACTACAGACCTATATCAGTATTAACTGCCTTTCAAATGTTTTCGAAAAATTACTTTTAAGAAAATAGATAAATTTTTTAAAACAATAACATATTCATAAAAATCAATTTGGGTTCCTTAAAGGAAACTTAACCGAACAGGCTTTATCAGCAGCTACAGATTTTATTTATTCATCCCTGGATTCGAAAGTCATCAGCCATTGGTGTTTTCTTTGACCTATGTAGGGCTTTTGACAATATAATTCATAAAAGATTACTTTTTAAACTGAATTTAGCAGGTGTTCGTCAATTATCTAATGTTTTACTTGGAAACTATTTATTTGACAGAAAACAATTTGTATATATGAATTGAAATCGATCATCACTACGCAACTTACGCTAATGCTTTCCACAAGGATCTGTTCTTGGACCACAATGATTTAATTTTTACATAAACGATATTTTTTTCATACCCACACATTTGAAACCATTCTGTTTTGCAGAAGACACAAGTATTTTTCAATGATTTTGAAATTGATAAATTAATACTACAAGTTAATAATGACATCAATTGCTTCATCAATTACTTTGTTGATAATTTCTTACATTAAATACTTCCAAAACAAAGTGTGTTCTCTTTGCTAACAAAAAAATCAATTGGGATAAACTCCTCTTAACCATAAATAATAACTCCATTCACTTCTCTTTGGAGATAAATTTCTTCGGTATAACTCAACAACATAATTTAAGTGGGATAACCATGTTCACACAGTTTGTGCAAAACTAAGCAGAAGTATTGGAATAGTTAGAAATGTCAGTTTCTATTTACCTGTTCCAATCCTTTTAAATCTCTATTATTCTTTGATTTTCCTAAATCTTTATTATTGCCTTTTAATTTGGAGTCATACTCCCAAATCTAACCTTCATGGTCTGATCTCATTACAAGAGAGATATTTACGTCTTATTTTCAATCATTCTCATTTTGCCCATAGCTCATATATTATTAGATACTTTCTCATTTTTTTAATTGATAATCTTCTTAGATTTAAAACCTTAATATTCATGTTTAATATAATAAAATCCTTGCGACCTTCAAATATAATTTCTCTTCAATTGTCTAATCAATCATATCATACAAGAAACTTAACTAACTATGCTCCAATTGTTTTTAGAACCAATCTAGGAATGGCAAGTATTGGCTGCTTTGGTCCTAGAGTATGGAACCCTTTTCCTTCTACTCTACAGTCTTTAAATTCGCTTTCTTCATTTAAAAGATACCTTACTGATTACCTGTTAAATTAACGTCCATTCACATTATTATTTATTATTTTCTCTTTTATGTTTAGAAGTATTTATTTCAAATATAATTAAAACACTTACCATGGTCAGTATAGGCTTTGTCAGACATAATAGTCTTTACCCATTGTTTTCCAGATGAATCAAGTTAATTTTGAATTATTTGTTGTATACCTCACTATAATTTGTATCTTATTCGTCTAAATAAGGAATTTGATTTGATTAAATCGGCTTTTTTCTCGGGTTCCAAGCCATTATTCTTGGTGTTAGTCCACTACACAGTATTCGATGGTGTATAAATGTGAGTCTTGGCAAAATAAATACTGATAGATATAAAAGCCCAATAACATGACGATCTCTGTTATAGCGAGGACTTTGCCATTACGTCAAAATTCTGAAATTCTCACGCGGATTTTTTGTATATAATTATTTATCAATTATATCGTCAAATTGTATACCATATAAATTTTCCATAAGCGTCGATATAACTAAATAGGCATTATAACTAAATAGAAAATTTCTATGCTCCACCTGCAGTTGTAAAGTGACGTTCTCTCCGTCAACGTGGTGAAAGCAGGAAGCTGCTGTTATCACCCATTGACTGCACATGAGAGTACCACCGCAAAGACGAAGTTTGGTTGTATTTTCTGGCCCAATGTGGTGTGCCACAAAAACCATTGCATTCCAGGGACGTGTATCGTGGTAGTTATATTCAGTGGGAAAACCACATTGTTTTGGTGGCGGAGGTGGAACTGAAATAGTTATTTAAAGATAATTATACAGTTTTAAAAGAAACATAAACTTAAATGCAAAAATGTACATCTAATATCAGGTAAGTATCGTATATGCATTTTGTATTCAAGTATCAAGTATTTTCGATCAAGCAGTATTATCAAGTATTATAATCGAATCATAGTTAATTAAGTATATAATGCTTTGCAATATCTTTTGAAAAAAGTTTTGTAAAACATGATCTGATTTTATTGTATTCGTACATATACTTATAATTATTGACGTAACACCTATGGTTGCTAAGCTGCCACTAAAGAGCCACTGGTTCTGCGGTGGTGAAGTGGCGGGGCTCACTTGTGTGCGGTTATCCCGGGTTCAATTCTTCTTTTGTGGGTACCATTAAGAGTTGAACCCGGGATAACCGCACGCTAAGTGAGCGCCTTGCCACTGCACCACCGCAGAACCAGTGGCTTCTTTTACCGACCTGGAAAGTTTACCGACTAACTGCACACCTTATAGTCCGGAGGTTAGTCCTCTAGGTCATAAGAGGTTTGGATTCCTCGGAAAATTGTAAGTCTTGTCGCAGCATGACCCTCGCTGTCCACTGAACTCTCCCTCACTGTCCGTGACGTACGTGTTCGCGTTTTCTAGTAAATTTAGTTGCACAAATCAGTTCCGAAATGGAGTGAAATAAGATTCGCAAAGAAAAGTGCGCGAAATGTACGCTATTATGCAACAGAGATATAAATGCATTTGCAAGGGAGGTAAAACTGCAATATATACATAGACACACATTCACTATACAAAGTAGGGAGATAGAACTGCCATATATACAAAAAAATGCAGTATGAAAAGCACAACTATATTTGCAAGGAGATAAAATTTTAATATACGCAAAGATAAGAATGCAGTATGCAAAGATGCATTTGCCAGGGAGATAAAACTGCAACATAAAGCAAATGCACTACATCACGAAGGTAAATATGCAATATGCAACGAAGGTAACTTTATTGCATATTTAAGTTAAAAACTTAATATGCAAAGGAGGTACGAATGAAACATGCAAAGGAGATAAGAATGCAATGTATAAAAGGGGTAGAAATACATTAGTTAAAAAAGATATAAATGCAACATGAAAGGGTGTAAATGCTATGGAAAAAGAATATAATGATATTCAAAGGAAGTCCATAATATAATTTTATATTTGGTCGTTACAGTTATCCTGGTTAATGCTGTTGGTTTCCGAATTTCACATATTATGAAGCTTTAGTTTACTAATAACATTTATTTCGACACTGGAGTAAGGTTTAAATGAACGACATTTCGAGAACCAATTGCTCCCTTTGTCGACCAAAGGGGAAACTTGGTATTGCTTTATTAGTCCACTATCCGTGTATTAATCTTTCCAGTGTTGCCATAAAAGAGGTAATCAGAAGAAGAAACACATAACCAAATTGGATAGAAGTATTTTCATATAGAAAACAATACAATTACTAAAAGCTTTCATGTTTATATAAATCTATATATAGTGGGGCTAAAATCACCCGATGAATAACTATGGTTTGTGGTCTAGAGTATTTTCCGATATTCAAGATCATTGCACATTGTCATTAACTGCACTTTTTAAATTCCTTTAACATTAGCAGGAAATTGATATTGAAACTATTACATTTAAGGTGTTGTTGAAATTTTTCAAAGAGAAATAAGTGTTATTAATTTTTGATTACACGAGATAATTACCTTCCACTGGTTGGTTTTTGATGATCTTCAAGACTTCTTCCAAGTTGCCGTAATTTTCCAGTAAAAAGACATGGTCTAGAACAGGCTCAGAAGCAATGCGACTAAGCATATGTTTATTAATATCACGTCCTATACCCACAGTAAACACCTCAAAATCTGGGAAAAAAACATAAAGCAGATTTAGATTAAAAATATGTAGTTCAATCCCAATTTCATCGGTTCAGAAAGATAGTCAAAATGGGTTTAATCCTACATTAAAAAAGAGCCGTCGTCCTGTGGACGGTGTCGTCGGTAATAGTGCAAGAAACACGATTGTTTTGGAGATCGATATCTTCGACATCTCTCGGCATGGGCGTAACGTTACTAAAATTATTTGTGATGGACGGGGCAAAGTAGTTTAAAGGTGGACTTGTGATTTGGCGTTCATCGTCGTATTGTGCAGGAGTTTAATAGGAAGGGTGGACGTCCAAGATGGCAGCGTTGTATTCCCAGACAGGCTTTTGTCATATGATATGACGACCAGTGGACCGAGAAGGGACACTGGGAGGAGGGGGCATTGCGGATGATTGTCGATCGAAACAGGCGTACAGAGACGCACAGCTCACATGATTGTCGTCATTCAACGTCGACCGGAGACCACCCACGATCAGTCCGCCCCGAAGAGCGGCCGAAATAGATGGATGGCGCGGAAGAACACCCCGGGCCGGCCGGTATTCCTACAGGAGACCACCGGACACCGTTGAGTGGGTGTGGTGCCGCGAGCGGCAGAGAACAGGAGAAAATCATTCCCCGCAACCAGGGCGCACGAGACCAGCATAGTCCGGACAGGCATCACATGCCAAAGTATCATCCACTGTTTGCGAAAGCTGGCCCCCAAGCGATCGCAGCGGACGAAGACAATGACGAACGCCCGTCATGGACAGAAGTCCGAATCACGAGGGAGGGCGGAGTCCGGTCCCAGAATAGCAGAAGCAGGCATCCATCCACCACCGCCCGGCGGCCAAAGTGAATATCCCAAACACTCCGTCTTAAGCGAGCTGGAACCAACACCCGCCAGCCCGGGAACAGACATCCGCACACCACCAGAGCTGAGACCGAACTCCTATGATTTGGCGTTAAACATAGAAATGTGCCTTGATGTTCAATGGGAGAGCCTTGAACTCTCCGACCCCCTATTTCCTACGCCGGTCTGGTTACCTTTATGTAAAAGTCAATTGTTTTACAAGGTATAACATACAATATACAAAGAGAATGAAAATGCACTTTTTTGTTTAAAAAGTGCGTGTATATTTATAGAGATAAATTTTGAATTTACACTAGCTTGTTTTAATGGTTTATACATTCCAAGGTTTTGGGGCATTTGGATGCTGCCAGAGGAATATCATGGACACCTTTACACGTAACAAAGGTTGCTGGAAGTAGAATCCAAAAGCTGGGTTATAATCAAGTAAAAGTAATTTGCAGTTATCCGAGAAGCCATCCATTAGCGCAATCTCACCGTTTGATAAATTTAATGTTGTTTAACGTAATAATACATATAACAATAGGTTTAGTACTGTAACGAGTATATTTGAGTGTGATTAATAAATTAATAAATAAACGAATACTTGCCTATAATTTGTTACGCACTAATTAATAGTCCAAATTATAAATTAACGTATACACACAATTCAAAATCTTACAAAATTATAATTAACAAAACAATAATATTACAATATTATAATTAAAATAATAAATATATAATCTTTACAAAATTATAATTATAATATCTTACAAGACTAATTTATTTATATATTAAATATTTATAATTATATTAAATATATTATAAAATTATTTAGCGAGACAGTAAAAATTATTAACATATTATAGAAGTATTAAATATATTATAAAAGTATTAAAATATATTATAAAAAGTATTAAATATATTATAAAATTATTAAATATATTATATTAAATATTATATTAAATATTTATTTTCTTTCGAACATTTCACCAACTAATCACGCCATAACATCGGCTGTTTTGTTATCACTACGTCATCATCTGTTATCACTTGTTATCAATTGGTATCACTACGCCAATAAACGTTGATGGATTGACATTGTTGTTTGATTTAATCTGCGTAGTGTTCCATGTATATAAAATAAATACATATGCTGCAACGGGCATTTCGATCAATTTAATACCAGTCTCTTTGCAATTTGGTTTAAATAGTAGTCTATGTACTACACCATTCTGCGAAATAACTGGCAACAGTATATATACGTTCGTAAAGAGATTATATATTGTCGTTCGTAGCTCAGTGGGTAGAGCCTCCGCCTGGCAAGTGGAAGGTCGTGGGTTCAGGTCCCACCGAATGCAGAAATATTACTGAACGTTTTCACCGAAACGGACGGAAGTCCGGAAGTTTTTATAACCTAAGTCCCTATTATAGCAAACTCGTTGCTGACGCATAGTTGTGAGTCAGTTACTTACCGTGATAGCTGTAAGCGTTGAACGAATATTGATAACAGTCGTGTTGTGATTACAGATTGTTTGTAATTGTGTGACTGAGAGAGAATGTGAGAACGGATGGTTCTGTCTTTGATTGAAATTCAACAGCGATTAGTCAACTTAAAAAATATGGATATACGTTTATTTATGAACAAGAAGCCTCGACTGGAGCGGGAAGCAGATAGGCCTAGTCTCGAAGACTGTATTGGTAATGAAAATATAACGTTAGATATACCTGCTACAAGCATTAGAGTGGAAGTTTTGGATTTGCCTGAAAAGGGTGAGGCAATTGAACAAGTCGTCCTTAAAGAATTTACGAAAACCAAAGACCGTTGTTGTCGAGCCTCATGGTACAAACAGTTTGAATGGCTAGAATATTCTGTTGCAAAAGACGCAGCATTTTGCTATGCTTGTAGGTAATTCAAATAGTTTGGAACGGAAGAAGCAGCATACAAGGAAAGTGGCTTCCGAAGAATTCCCTAGACTCCGATCGCGGATTTCAAAAACACGAAAAGTCGGAAGCTCACATTCAAGCCATGCTAATGATGAAAGAACAACGGATTCGAACAGTCATGATGTGGTTAATGTTCTAAAATTTTTGTGTTGTAAATTTCTGCAACCATAGGGGGTTATAATGCAAGTATATCGCTATACGGAAATACTGTATCGTAATACCGATACAATACGATATATATTGTACTTTTGCAAGTGGGAAAAATACGTTGGCCCACCTGCCTCCCTGAAAATTGGTTTACCCCCTTGAAAACATCGTCTAGCTACGGGCCTTTAAGGTCCCTATGCGTCCCCCACTCTCTAGACGAGCTACTTATGCCTGAAGCGTAAAAGCAGCAGATTAAAATGCAAAAATTTTGCCCGACCTAAATTTTCGTCTGCCCGTCCTAGCCTCCTCTGCCACGAGCCTGAGTTATCCTAAAACTTTTATGCACAGCAATAAACGATAGAACAAGCAGTACGACCGGCCTCTGAATCCAGCCTTGGCGGTATCGTCAGTGCTTCAGTAAATACATTTATTAGTTGTAATACGCAAATCATCGAGGCGGTAGATATTTCATTCCGCTGATTATGGGCATGCGCTGCCTATCAGCCAGCGCAATAAAAGCTAACCTGATACACTGACACGGCGCAGAGCAATATGATCCGCCAGTGCAATATAGTTCGCCCTTTCTTACGTTAAGAGAGTTAATAGAAGATACATTTCGTACATAAAACATTAAAATTATGCTTAAGGACGTAAAGCATAGGCATGTATGTGGAATTAAAATCTGGTATTTATTAAATTTAGGAAAAAGACACATTGTAGCGAGCGATGACGTCATTTAAGTAACTGACCACTCAGAGGACTTCGTTTGCTTGGCGGGAAATTTGGCGCCTGGAATTTTGGCAACCGCGTTTTTCTGCATTCCAAATTAGGCGATAAATAGCCTAATAATGTTGAGGGCTATCTCATTTTTCGCCAATTTGCGAACGAACACTTGTTGAACGGGCGTGAATATGTCGCAGTAGCTTTAACAGTGTATCATGTTAGCTTTGTAGCGAAATCGGACGACAATGTATATAATAAATTGGTTTGCAATATAAATCTGGATGGCAACAATGTACTCTCCAACAAGGATCCTTCTCACCGTATCCAGGTAACAATAAACAAGCCAGCCTTTTACAGTCGAACGTTTTACGCTTACGTTTTAAGCGCTAATGTTTACATAAACATTTTTACAAGCAGTCTCTAGTTTTCCATCAACCAACGTGCACGTATTACAAAGGCTCCGAAATAAAATAGTATATGTAAATTATATATCACTCAGCACCTTTTCTCTTTCGAATAAACATGTGTGTTTTAAAATAGTGGAGTGCGTTGTTCATTTCCAATATGGACCTCAAAGGAGGGAGCCTGGTTCGAATCCGCGACGGGGACGGCGTCTCTTTTCTCCTAAACAAAAAAAGCTCTAGTTTGAGCTTATTTGACCACATCAATCTAACCCGCAATAAAATCAGCAAAATATGATTAGAAGAATTTCGAGTTGTTTATCTGGAAACCATAAAATCGAATTTTATTATGCATTACTATACAGCCAAATGCTGTATTGTAACAGTGTTTGGGGAAACTTGGGGGGAGGGAATCTTCAAAGACTGGAAAGATTACAAAAGCGATTTCTTAAATTAATACATTGAATTCACGATTAGAGTGGAGAACTCAAGCTAAAACTTACAAAATAGTGACAATCAATAAAATTCAGGGATACTGTGTATGCGATAATATGTTCGAAAGAATGAAGAAAAACAAGCACACTGAAATAACTAAAATACAAAACAAACGAAACTTTAAAAAACTTAGAATAATACAAGAGCTACAATTGCCAAAAATAATAAGAGAGTCAAGACGTGATTGCATAATATACAAAGGGCCAAATATGTGGAACAAAATTCCAGAAAAGATAAAATGGGTGAATAATAAAAATATGTTTAAACAAATTAAAAAATGGCTGTTAGAGAACGATGGGAAGAAATAATGCCCTGGTGGGCCTGAATTAATGAAAATTATAATAATGGGGAATAACTGGCATATCCTTTATAAACTAATTTCATTTTAATTCAACAAAATAAGATTAAAAAATGAAGGAAAAAGAACAAAGGAATGACATCATTTTGCACAAAGGCAAAAACATCCAAGATGAGTGTGTTTGGAGTCGAGAAATTTCTTATACACCTTGATTGTATTTACTATGGACCGGTTTCAGCTCCAGATTAAGTTACGTTATGGTAATTAAATTAAATGGTAATTTTGAACAGAAAATATTTTGTACAGAATTATTACTTGTATACTACATATAATATTAAATAACTAAAGGTGATTATGTTCACAGTGGATTAATATATACATGATGTTAATCACATTTAAATAGATGTAATTATGCAATGAATAATTGTGATATGTAAACTTAACGTACGGTCTGAAAAAAATAAATATTATTATTATATTTATACATGGGTGTTGAAACTTATTGTATAATAAATTCCCCAAGAAAACTCACAAAA
>QLNU02013614.1:18026277-18038915 GCA_006491805.2 Dysdera silvatica
AACGTTTCACTATCTAATCACGCCATACCATCGGCGTTGGTATCACTACGCCAATAAACGTTGATTGATATTGTTGTTTGATTTAATCTGCGTAGTGTTCGATTTATATAAAATAAATACATATGATGAAAACTGGTATTTCGATCGAGATTTTAATACCAGTTTCTTTGCAATTTGGTTTAAATAGTAGTCGATGTACTACACCATTCTGCGATATAACTGGCAACAATATATATACGTTCGTAAAGAGAATATGTATTGTCCTTCGTAGCTCAGTAGGGAGAGCCTCCGCCCGGCAAGTGGAAGGTCGTGGGTTCAGGCCCCACCGAAGGCAGAAATATTTATTTTCTTTCGAACGTTTCACCATCTAATCACGCCATACCATCGGCGTTGGTATCACTACGCCAATAAACGTTGATTGATTGACATTGTTGTTTGACTCATTTATTAGTAATTAGTTTATATAGAAACATTACAGTATATGTTCATGTATGCATCAGGCCCGTTGCTATGGAGGGCCCGGGCAGGAAATGCCCGCCCTAGAATAATTTTTGCTCATCCTAGTGCAAACACTGCTGTAGACTGCTGTTTCCACTCGGATTTTTTTTTTTGAATTCACCTTCTTCATTAAAGAAAAAAGAGCGTACACTTTATTTTTTGTCCCTGTTGTCCCAATGGAGCCGTAAGTCCGGAAGTTCTTATAACGTAAGTCTTCATTATAGCAAACTTATTGCTGACGCATAGTCGGGAGTCATTTACTTGCCGTGATAGCTGTAAGCGTTCGACGAATATTGATAACAGTGGTGTTGTGATTATAGATTGTTTGTAATTGTATGACTGAGAGAGAATGTGAGAACGGATGGTTTTGTCTTTCATTGAAATTCAATAGCGATTAGTCAATTTGAAAAATATGGATATGCGTTTATTTGTGCACAAGAATCCTCGACTGGAGCAGGAAGCAGGTAGGCCTAGTCTTGAACTCTGTATCGGTGATGAAAATGGAACGTTAGGTATACCTACTACAAGTATTTGAGAGGAAGTTTTGGATTTGAATGAAAAAGGTGAGGCAATTGAACAAGTCGTCCTTAAAGAATTTACGAAAACCAAAGACCGTTGTTGTCGAGCCTCATGGTACAAACAGCTTGAATGGCTAGAATATTCTGTTGCAAAAGACGCAGCATTTTGCTATGCTTGCAGGTAATTCAAACAGTTTGGAACGGAAGAAGCAGCATACAAGGAAAGTGGCTTCCGAAGAATTCCCTAGACTCCGATCGCGGATTTCAAAAACACGAAAAGTCGGAAGCTCATATTCAAGCCATGCTAATGATGAAAGAACAATGGATTCGAACAGTCATGATGTGGTTAATGTTCTAAAATTTTTGTGTTGTAAATATCTGCAACCATAGGGGGTTATAATGCAAGTATATCGCTATACGGAAATACTGTATCGTAATACCGATACAATACGATATATCGTACCTTTGCAAGTGGGAAACATATGTTGGCCTACCTGCCCCCCTGTAAACTGGTTTACCTCCCCCTTGAAAACATCGTCTAGCTACTGGCCTTTAAGGCCCCTATGCGCACCCCCCTCTCTAGACGAACTACTTACGCCTGAACCGTAAAAGCAGCAGATTAAAATGCAAAAATTTTGCCCGACCTAAATTTTCGTTTGCTCGTCCTAACTTCTCCCTCTGGCTACGGGCCTGGTATGCATGCATGCACATATATTTATATAGACACATAAATGCGATAAAAATAGTAGCAGATTATGAACTAAAACTTCGATTATGAACTGATCTTCGTGGATTGAATATCTTTGTTGGCTGAATATCTTCGTTGAATGCGTGCAGAATATCTTAATTCAGACGTAAAATTTGTAATTCAATATAAAATTTCAAACAAAAAGTGCCTACCATAATGTTCTTTAAGGGTGCCAGCAATTGCATCTGCATCAGTGCCACCAACATTTGGATCACCATCGCTAATTAGAAACAAAGCTCGTTTGGCATCTTTTCTTAAGAAAGGCTCAACTTTTTGGAAGACATCAATCAGTGCAGGCACCATTGCAGTACCTCCACCTCCAGGCTGTAAATAGAAATAATATATATATTTATTAAATAGTACCTTATTATGGTACATATGTATAGAGATGTGCGAGATATTGAAATGTAAATTAAGTTACATATTTATCTGCAGATATTGGGCCAGTTGCAGTTTAATATCATCTCAGAATATAAGATATAACAAGCAGGAATTTTTTCATTTTTATTTTTAAATCTGCTATTATACTCTGAAGTGCCGTTGAAACTGGTACAGGCGTGCGTATGCAAATAACGGAGCTTTGCAACCAATCAGCGTAACGCGATGCTGTCGGCAGCGCCTATATAAGACAAGAGATGTCTGGCAAAGCTGTTAGATCGGTTCTTGCCGCTACAATGGCAGGTTATCAAGATTTAAGTGATTTTGAACGTGGCGTTATAGTCGGCACAAGAGAGATGGGACATAGCATCTCCGAGATAGCGACAAAATTTGGATTTTCACATATGACCATTTCACGGGTATACCGTGAATATCAGGAATCCGGTAAAACATCAAATCTCCGACAGCGGTGTGGCCGGAAAAAGACCTTGAAAAAACGGGAACGTCGATGACTGACGATAATCGTTAAACGAGATAGACGTGCAACACTTCTTCAAATTGCCGCGAATTTCAATGCTGGGGCATCAACAAGTGTCAGCGTGCGAACTGTTCAACGAACCATCATTGATATGGGCTTTCGGAGCCGAAGGCCCACTCGTGTACCATTGTTGACTGCACGGCACAAAGCTTTACGCCTCGTCTGGGTCCGCCAACACCGCCATTGGACTGTTGATGACTGGAAACACGTTGCCTGGTCTGACGAGTCTCGTTTCCAATTGCATCAGGCGGATGGACGTGTACGGGTATGGAGACAACCTCATGAATCCATGGACCCTACATGTCAACAGGGGACTGTTCAAGCTGGTGGAGCTTCTGTGATGGTATGGGGCGTGTGCAGTTGGCGTGATATGGGACCCCTGATACGTCTAGAGACAACTCTGACAGGTACGTAAGCATCATGTCCGATCACCTACACCCATTCATGTCCATTGTGCATTCCGACGGACTTGGACAATTTCAGCATGATAATGCGACACCCCACACATCGAGAGTTGCTACCGAGTGGCTCCAGGAACACTCTTCTGACTTTAGACACTTCCATTGGCCACCTAAATCGCCAGACATGAACATTATCGAGCATATCTGGGATGCCTTGCAACGTGCTGTTCAGAAGAGATCTCCACCACCTCGCACTCCTATGGATTTGTGGACTGCCCTGCAGGATTCCTGGTGTGAATTGTCTCCAGGATACCTTCAGACATTAGTCGAGTCCATGCCACGTCGTGTTGCGGCACTTCTGTGTGCATGCGTGGGGTTGGGGGCTACACAATATTACGTAGGTGTACCAGTTTTTCTGGCACTTCAGTGTACATGATATCATTACCATCTAATTTATTCAAATATTTTCCCGGGTTTTCTGAGGGTGCTGCTATGGCAGAAATAATTGTTTTTCAGTTACAATGGTATGCTCCTGACAAAGCATGGAATGGTCCATTGAAAGGTCCCGATATTTTGTAATTTTCCCAAATTCTTCGTTTTTAAATTTGCTGGTAAACGTAAATGTAGTTCCTATTAAGAAAACTGCTTTTTTGTAATTATTGCGATGTCTGGTGTAATTACCATCGGTTGGTTAATTTTTTTTATTTCGCAAGGGCAGTGGGGATTTTTTCGCGCCGAACGTGGTGAAAGTTTCTTAGTTGTTTCTTCTTCTTTTTACACTTTTATTTAACAATTTTTAACAATTTTTATTTAACAATTTTATTTTCCATAATAGGACTGATTTCTCTTCTTTTAATCATAATGTCCTTTCCTAGGGTTTCAGATGATTAAAAATATTTTTTTATGAAATAAACTAATCTTAGAAATAAGGAATTTTGAATTTGGTGGCTGACCCTATTGCCTGTTTGAATTACGTCGAGAAGATGCTCAAAAATCTTTGGAGAATTAAACACATATACAATTGAAACCACTGTTGTTTGCTTCCTTCAGATTATTTCCACATGGATTTTAAGACCTCCAACTTTGAGGGTTTTTTATTTCTTTCTCATTGACTTGTATGTCTGCAGGTGCTATCTTGTATACCATACAATCTGGTAGCGACTAGATATGTTTTCTTCAGTTACTTCATTTAATACAGTTAACGTAAAACAAATGCGACAATTATATAAGTAAAATACATTTGAACCAGTGCCATAGACAACGCAAAAAGAAGTTGAGTTGACCAGTTGTCAATGTGGACAAATACGCATGATGTAAGAACAAATATTTTCCCTAAACGTTTTCAACTTTTAGAACTCATTCAGAAAACAATATTAGATATTTAGTAGACATATATAGTCAAGGGAAAACCATTGAATGCACTACATTTCATACAATTAAAAAGTAAAAGGATTTGAGTCCGCTACTTTGAGGTTAATTTTCATTAATATATTAAAGTACTATACCTGAAGTTTTGCATCGAGAATTCTGCCAGCTGTATCAGAATTATTAACGATGACATCATTTATATTAAAAATTATGTCAACTTTGGAACCAAACGCTAGAATGGCAGCTCGAACTCCAACTAAAACGTAAACCAAATTACGGTCAATGGACTGTTTTAACAGAAAGCTGAAATTACATATTCAAAGGGATTTATCGAGATAATGTTATTTACGATTAAAAGTTAGTCTACGAAATTTTTAAAATTTTTCTTAAATATTCACTTTTCAAATGGAATGTACTGTACCAACGATTATAAAGTTTCTACAAATCAATGTTTCAATAATATACCATTTTATACATTTCTGTTAAGTAGGTGAATTCTTTTTGCGAAGAAACTTCATTATGAAATAAACATAAAAACACAAAGGGTTTTCGAAAATTAATTATTACTGTGATAAAATAAATTATACTCATTCTAAAACAAACGCAGTTTTATAAATTACATATACATTAAAACTTCTTTGAACGACCACCTCCCTTAAATGACTATCTCTCTTAACGACCAACTTCTATCGAAACTTTTTTCTCCATGGATTAAACGGCCTTCACCATAAACGTCATTTAAGAGACCACTTCTGTGAACAGACTACGTTTTTACAAATTTTGTGGTGGTTACCATAGGAAGGTTTTACTGAATATATTTAGGAATATTATACTTTTGAATATTAAACACATATTAAGTACAAATGATCTTATAATTCGGTTGTGATATGAATTAACGTGAAGAACGTTTTCGTGTGAGTTAGAACACGGGCGGTTGCGGACATAATTGGAAACTGAAAATACTGCGAAAGTTGCTGCTGTTAAAAGAAGACGCTCGGTTGATATACTTATATTTTTCTAAAATGTTTGCCTTAAAACTGAAAATACACTAATATTTATAGAACATTGAATGTAACAGTATTCCAAAACGTCTGAGCTTATTCAGCCAAGTCTTTATATAATTTTTTATCAAAAAATTTTACATCAATTCTAAACGTTGAAAACGAGTTTCAATCCATAAAAATCGTCATAAAATTTGATAACGTTTTTTCTGATGACGTCATGATATTGTGGGATTATCGTGACTGTTAAATGTCGCCAATTTGGCGAGAAAAATAAGATAAAGGTTGATTTACTTTTAATTTAGACATCTAAGTTTTTATCCAATTGTTTGTTCTTCGATAGATATATTTAACCCACAATTCTCAAATAGAGAAATACACCTTTTTTAATAAGTAGCATTTATTTAACAAATATTGCGAAAAACTGAAAAAATTTGCTGGCAATAGCTTGGCGTTCAGAAAAAGTGCCAACAGATTAAAAGTAATTTTAAGCACTGAATTACAATTTACTATGTTAAAATAAACTCAAACAGTGTGAAAACTTGCCAGCATGTAATTAGAAATTGGCACAAACTAACGCACCAAAGTGAATTGACATGTAGTTTATAATTGTTTCATAGAGTGGAGTCTAGCTTCATCAAAAATGCTTAAAGGATTACCAGTCTACCACTCAATGTGTGTGACTAAGACGAATTATGATATTCTACGGGTTTGACATTTGAAAACTCGGAACTTAAATGTTTCATATCTTTCTCACTTTATATTTGAAACAGTCTAATTTTAAAATTAAATTTTTATACGAAAACTAATTCAAACATTGAAATTATACCCAATAGTCTAAGTGTTTTTGTATATAGAAGTAATGGGGGGGGGGAGGGGATACAGGACTTACCAAACGATGAGTAAATATTAGTATTATATGTGTGTATGTAATATATTCACATGGGGCAATTGCGTTTAGAAGGGAGGTGGCACTTGGAATAGATTTAATCAGGTGTAATTATGTAATTACATGCCAGTATCCAGAAGTGGGATTTTAGGGTCCGGTCCTCCCCGAAACTAAATTTTTAATGCATGCTGTGATTGTATCAATACATGCTGTAAATTTTTTTGAACTCCCCCTCCAGTGGCGGCTGGTGGGTTATTCAAATGGGGAGGGGGTTCACCAGTGGCAGAGCTAGTACCTTTGTTCCCCGGGCAAACCAAGATTCTGGCGCCCCCTCTGGCATGGCGCCCGCCCTTTCACTGGCCTCCCTACCAACATTCCAGGTCATATGCATAGCCTTCCCCCTCTAGTTGCGGCCCTGGGTTTACAATACATAAATTACGAAATGAAATTTTTACGGGCCAAAGAAACGCACAGAATAAAATATATTGTGTTCTTGGCATAAGATTGAACGAACTTGTAATGCAACTTAAAAAATGCACTGTCAAGCTGTTGAAGAATACCAAGCAAACAGAATTCTAATGTGGAGTTTAAATGTGACTGCGAGTATTCATGCTAATTTAGTTTTGGAGTTATATGTGACAAATCAGCCACACTGTACTTCACCCAACTGAAATCACCACTTCGTTTTGCAAACAGGAGACAGTAAAAACAAAATAGCCTGTTTGTTAATTCACATCCACAAATCCATAAATTTTTCTCATATAATTTGGGTTTGAATTCCCTTTTAAAATCCTTTGTTTTTGATTTTGCCACCTGGATAAGGTCAGCCTAGTGTTTGCCTAAGCAGTTTTATTTCTATTTTTCTTTCCAGCGGTGGTGTTGAAAAATGTAATTGTTTCAGCTCCGAAACACCTATTTTGCTGAACGCCAATTTAACTGTTAACACATAATAATATTAGATGCTAAATTGTTTTTTTATGTATGACATATTATTACCCTTCACAGGGTTAGCATAATTGCCAAATGGCGGGAACATAGAGCCACAGGGGCGTATATTTTGTAGATTGCTTGCAAAAGAAAGAATGATTTCACAGTGCCTGTTGCCGTTGTGCATGGCTCATAATGTTTTAAAATAATGTTTTTACACATAATAAAAAGACTAACTATAATAATTAATTAAAAAATTAAACTAATCGAATGTACCAAGTAGCAAACGAAGTGTGAGCCTGTGCGAAAAAGAAAAGGAATAAAAACAATTGCGTTCTCTCTCTCGCATACTTACAATTTTCGAACGGTAGTCCCATGCTCTCACACCTTCCAATGACTTCAGTGCTAAACTGCTTTTTGAGGTCAGTTTTTCCGTTTGCTCGTGTTACTTGCCTAACGCTCTGCTTCTTACATCCCGGCTAATAAAGTCACCAACCAAATAAAGTAATAATTGACTTACACGTAATAAATTTCGTATTTTATACTATTACAGTTTCGTATTACGTGTTTGAGATTTTATTTTACTTAACTTGTTATATCTTATTTTCTTGTGGGTTCACATGCTCATGTGCACCAATGGACGAGCCGCCACTGACCTTCCCTCCTCCCCCAGTTAAATCCTGAATACCATGGGCGGCCCCAGAATTACATGCAAGGGTGAATTATATATAGAATTATATATAGAATTATATACAGAATTATATAAAATTATATACCAGTTCATCCACTTAAAATTACAATTGAATAATGTTGTTGGCTTATAGGTACTTGTGCATTCAACCGTTCTCCCCCCCCCTTTTTTCATAAGCCAAGAGGGTGCAAGTGCAGCCCCTTGCATACCCCCCGGGGCGCCAATGCTGATTACGGTCTTGTGTAATCACTAGTGTTTAAATTTAAGGAAATGAAAAAGATATATGATAATTTTCTATTTTGCTGTGACGTGTATTTCACATAAAAGAGTTTTCTTACAATTAAATACAAATTTCAGAAATAGCAAACTATTTTGCAAATTCGGGATTTATTAATTATAGAAAAATATAAAATCTTAAACGCAATTCGACTTACGATATCCTTCCATTAACTTAAAAAGAATAAATGAATGAATGGATCCACTGAGGTAGAACGGTTTATCCATTCATCGATCGGTAGATTCAGAGATTATTTACTTACTTGGATTATCTACATTCCTAACTTTAAATCTTTGAAGTAAGAACTTAATGAATTTCTTTCCCGTTTCTAAATCGACTGGATCTACACTACTCGAACGATCTACCAAAATTACAAGCTCCAAGCCCTTTAACAGCGATTTTGAATCTAAATATCGAGCTTTAACAATACCTGAAATATAAGCGAAAATAAGAGAATTTACAAACATGACAATAAAAAATGAGTGTGAACACTATAACTGAACTTGTACTAATTTAATGCACCACAGCTTACATAAAATCGAGCATACTAAGAACCAAACTCAAAATAGCGGGTATATAGGCGGAGATTATAACTATGGAAAACAATTTTTTTTGAAAGCAATATTTAATTTTAATTATTGTATATTTTAATTAAAATTAATGTTATGCTCTGCAGAGCAATGGGTCAACATTTCTTCGCTTGTGGTTCCCCCTTCTGCGTTCCAATCGCTTCCGTGGCCCCAATGACATTTCTTAATAATGAATATAATTTACTTTTTTTAATAATAAATGTACTTTATTAAATACATTCTTTATTTTTAACACACTTTTTGCTTACAACATAATATAATAAGCAATATTATAATAGTATTGTTCCTCATTTTGGTGATATACTTTTGACTGTTAAGAATGAATGAATAATGTTTCATGATTAGGCGTAGGCAGAAAGTTCATAAGGTGGTGTTATAGGCTCAATGGGGGGTTACAGAGCTACAACTCACATATTCCTATATTAAATATACAAAATTTCATTGCAATGGGGGTTCAACACCCCCCTGCGTACGCCAATGTTTTCATATATCTAATTGCAGTGTCGTTAAAGATGATTGAAGATAACCATTCTTCACAAAATCTTCACAGCATTCATGAAATGGAAAAGGTTAAATGATTAATGAAAATGGTTAAGGTGCTTTCGATAGCAGATGAAGGATTGAACTAAATCCAGGTTCGATAAAATATAATAAAGCGAGAAATCTGATAAAAACAAACTTGTGGGAAGGATAAGCGTACGCAGAAATTTCATAAGAGGGATTATAGGCTCAATGGGGGTTACAGAGCTACAACTCGTATATTCCTATGTTAAATATACAAAATTTCATTGCAATGGGGGTTACAACCCCATCAACACCCCCTGCGTACGCCAATGGTGGGAAGTTCCTTTTATAAATTCACTGCTTATCCAGAAATTGTTTACCTTTTTAAATTTAGATTAGCCTGCTTCACAATTGATGAAATACTATTTTACTACGGTGTGTGTCAGCATCAAATTTGTTAACATGTAGTTGTGTAATTAATAGTTTTTCTGCATCATTTATCCTTTCATTAATTCGATTATACTTTTATTGATATAAATCAACATCGAAAGGTGGTCTGAGAAAGACCATGCGCAATCTAGTTTATTAAAGTAAAATGTCAAGACTTCCGCAATATTATGTAACTTGGCTGAGAAGATTCCTAGGGTGCAAGCAAATCTCATCAACTTTCGATGTCCTTCCGTCAAACATTTGTTTTCCATTGATCTTATTTAAAATCTATTTTTCAGTTTCTTAATTAATCCGGTGCGTTATCCTTCTTATCATTATGGTTTGCCTCTAATGGATTCTTCAATTTATATGGCAATACGCTAGCTTAATTTGAAACTTCATTTGTAAGCTTCACTTGAAAGTTTAATTTGTAAGATTCATTTGACAGTCCAATTTGTAAGATCCATTTGACAGTCTAACTTGTAAGATACATTTGACAGCCTAATTTGTAAGATTCATTTGACAGTCTAACTTGTAAGATACATTTGACAGCCTAATTTGTAAGATTCATTTGACAGCCTAATTTGTAAGCTTAATTTGAAAGTTTAATTTGCGAGCACAATTTGAAATGTAAGATTAATTTGAAAGAGCAGTAAAATATTTTAGACATGTAGGCATTCCTTTTATCATTTGGTGATGGGACACTACCATAAGCAAGTTACTCAGTGAAATATTTCCGATCTTTTCTCTCTTCGTTAATATAATCATAGGCAGTTTGATCAGAAATTAAAAGAAGAAATATGAAATGGAATAAAGAAAATTTATTTATTAAAATTATGAAACTTATTATAATACATATTTAAAACAAAAATGCCGTTGAAAACAATATTTTATTAGACAAAGCTAAAACTTATTAATATTACAAATTTTGATGTCGGTATACCGTTGAAATTAAAATTAGCAAAAACGTAAAAAGCAAAGCATAAATATTTATTTTTGTTATTAAAACGGAATATCTTTTTCATATTAGAAATTATATTTTAGAAGTGGACTTGTCGTGGCGAGCATTACAATTTTCATGGCCCCTCCCAATTTTATAATTTTTACCTGTGGCCTCTCGAAATGCAGCATGCCTCCTCCAATTACAAGAATTTTACCTGTGATTCCCAGAAATGCAGCATGACTCCCCAGGGAGTCATACGACTCCTATTAATAAATACTGTTCTAGAGTATATGACACAAAATTAAAAGTGATGTATTTGTGAGTATGGTTTCATTTTTCTACGCAAACAAACTTCTTTCTCTGCACAAATAATTTTATAAAAAAATTTTTCATCATTCTTTCTAGGTTTCGTACAATAAATGTTTGTTTATACATTTTATATTTTTTTAAAGATAATTCTAATTTACTTATCAAATATTTTTAACTAACATTAACTAATTTATACCATAAAAATAATATTACTTACTTTCTGATGAATAAGCACTAATTTTATTCACAAAGCTCTCCTCCAGCCTTGTTGCAACATCTTCTAATGGTTCGGTTTCGTCTAAAAATATTCAAAACATAAAATATATTTCCAAAAAATAAAACCATGCACATTAGAATATAAATTTTATCCTATATCCACATATAAACTATTTAAATTATACAATTAAAGGCATTTTTCTCCTTCATCTAAAGCAATGGTTCTGAAGCCTTTCGTCTTACTCAACTTTTTCCCCTTATCCAGTGCTGGATGCCGGATTAAGGTTTCTTTACAGTGGCATAGGGGTTCCTAATGGGGGTTCCTAATGGGAGGGGATATACAGCTACAACTCATATATCCCTATGTTAAATATATAACATTTCATTGCGATAGGGGTTACAACCCCCCAAAACTTCCCGCTAGCTACGCCTCTGCTTCGTTGGGTCCCAGACAAATATTTTTCCTGGTCCCTTGTAGTACAAATTAAGCTTATTTAATTACATTAGGACCCGTATATAACGGGGATATTGGGACCAACGAAGATGCTCGCTAAATCCGTTCTGGAAGTTTAATTTTAAACCATGAAAATAAAGTCGGTGTAGATAACATATTTGTGTGCTACATACATACAAAAATCACTAAAATTTGCAGAAAATATCGCAGAAATTCGCGCCGCGATAAAATTAGTGCTATAGTGATAAGGTCTGATTGGCAACGATTTTGAAATAACCTAGGTCTTCACGGCACTGGGCCCTAAAAAAAAAAAAAAATCCCCAGATATTTCGGTCTTGTTAGTTTATGTGATAATCCGGCCCCGCTCTTTATCACATACTTCCATCCTAGCAGCACCCCCTTAACCTTTATTTAACCCATTCGAGACCGATTGCACACCGTGTGTGCAATTGATTTCCGAGGCTATAAGACGGCCTGCACACCGTGTGTGCAATAACAGTAATGTGCAATTATCAGTTATTCTGAGTAAACTAGTCGTCGAAATAGGATTTTTCTTGAACTAATGAAATCTGTAAAGTACAGGAAAACAAAATTTGGCATTGGTTTTAATATGTACCAAAAAATCTAAAAATTATCTGAAGCCTTTCTTATATGTAAATTACATTCTGTTTTCATGGACAATTATTACAGTTCTTTTGGTTTAGTTTCAAAATTGCTACAATACAAAAATTACTGTACAGGAACATTGAGAAAGACAAGGAAAGGAAACAACTTGGAAGTAATAAAAAAAAAACTGACGAAAAATGAAGTTATTTCTCGGTTCAAAAACAATGTAATGATAGGTAAATTTAAAGACAAAAGAGACATGTTATTCATATCAAGTGAATACAAAGCAACGTTAAAAGAATATGAAAATAAATATAAACGAAATATTCTGCAACCAATTGCGTTGGCATTAC
>QLNU02013614.1:18042743-18064376 GCA_006491805.2 Dysdera silvatica
AAATGTATGGGACTTCCACAACATTAGGTGCCCCGAAGCACAGGTTTCTCATTGGTTCCCATTGGGTTTTTCCATGATTTCTATTGGAGGCCTCCCATTGGTTCCCACTAGGTTTTTCCATTCTGCGGAACTACTCTGATAAAAGTTTTTTTCCAGAAATTTCAAGTATAAAAAGAGACTTCTGTCTCTTTCACACAACATCGACATTACTCCTGATGAAGGACTGCTGCTGACGTGTCCGAAAGCTTGGGTGATCTTTTTCATTGCTATTTTACCAGTGTTTAACCTTTTGTATGTAAATTTTTAAGGATTCCGCAAAAAATAGGGAAATAACATGTACGTCATAAAAGGGAAAACAATTTTTTCCCGATTCGGTATTGTACTTACGTAACTTCGGTGGGGAAACGGGTGTGACTGTGACAAGAGTCTAGCCGATGATAATTGAAAAGCTGCATTTGTCATGAGTTGTTATACTAAAGAAATTTATGATTTATGCATAACTAATTATATTTAGAATTATACCAATTGCATGTAATTGCATTTTTTTTTGTTTTGAAATAAACGACTAAAATGATAGTCATTTTTTGTTCCCATTAATGATCGCTAATAAAAATCTTATAAAAAAATATTATTACATGGGCGCTGGGGTTCCCTAGAACTTGAACATTATTACAAGGGTTCCATAAGAGTGAAAAGGTTGGGAAACGCTGTTCTAAACTGTTAGATAACGTAATACCTTTATCTAGAAGAAGCCAAATGTTAATTTTTTATGTTTTGTTAAGCGGTAAAATGGATATTATAGGAACAGTTTCAAAATTTACGTTGGGGAGGGGGGGGATCATATATCTGTTTATATTGCAAGAAATCATTTGAATTTGTGATATATAAAATCAGTGGATTTCAAACTCTTTATCCCACGGAACCCATTTCTTACCATATACCTAACCACGAGTTCCCTATATAAAAAAGTAATTCTAACTATTATTTATAATTTATAATCTTAAATATAAACATAAAAATAAGAAATGAATATATCAGTGTAAAAGTAATACTTTTCTAATATTATTGGTTATTCGGTAGGATTAGTTGACTATTTACGAAGTTGTCACGGGAAAAAATTAAGGAATTTACAATTTTTTTTGGAATCGTCGGCGATGCGTCATAAATTTCCTGCGGAACCCCCTAGAAGACAGTCGTGGCACCATGGGGTTTCGCTGAACACACTGAGAAACGCTGCGCTAGATTATCCGTCTTTAACATTTGATTCGGAAATGAATACAATTAGGGTTTTTTTTTACAACCACTCGATAGTAAATACACGTGCGTAATATGCTTAGAGTTGTAAAAAACCCGGGAATTTTGGGCACATTGGAAACTTTGAATATAGAAATGAAAATAGCTAGAATAAAGGAGGTAGTCCTTTCTTCCTATTGGTCGATTCGACACGATCGATCAATAGAAAGTAAGGCGCGGACGGGACTATCTCCTTTATTCTACTTATCTTGGTTTCTTCCCATCAAAGTTTCCAATGTGTCCAAAATTCCCGGGTTTTTATAACTCTAAATATACTGGAAGTAGGCAATCATATGGTGTAAAATTATTAAAAATAGATAGTCATGCGACACATAGCATACCATAGGTGCGCGTAAAAAGCTCATAAGGGAGATTATTGATTTATAATGAGGGGTTATAGTCATAACTATATATTCATATGTATGTGTATACAAAATTTCATAGCCATGGGGGTTTATGACCCTATCCACTCCCTTGCGCACGCCAGTGTCGCATACTTTTCAAAATAATTAATTTTAACTTTTCACATGTATTAAGACAACCTTCTTTATTAATTAGTTCTATTTAATTTTGTAATTTTTAATAATTTTTGCTCATAAGAATGCGAAGAAAAAAAATCTTGCATCCTGAGGTTAAACTCTGTCAAGTTGTTCTTGAATTTAGGAACGGACCCATTAACCCCATAGCCATTGAATGCAGCAATGTGCGGAACTTTGCGTTTTTCAAGGGCAACCCACTAATTTAAGAAGATAGGGGGCTGTGATAAATTAATTATTGAAATTATTTTCGGCACTTTAAGTTATTTAGATTGAAGTTGGATTTTTCTTTTACTTCGAAAGAGCTTTGGAAAAGGTATTCTTCCTTTTACGTTTAGGTTATATTAATATCATAACCAGATCTTACTTAAACACGCTGGTGTTATACCGCTCCAACCACCACTCCTCAAGCATTCTCTATTTCCTTCTCCAATTATGGTATATCCAGGGTGACACATGTATTGGATTCTGGACCCCACTTCCGTATGCTCACCATAGATATCAGCATTTGGAATGTTTGGAGGCGAATCACAACGGCCTTCTGTTAGAAGTAAACAGAGACAGATGAGTAAAGTGAATAATACATAGCTAAAACACAGTGTAGATAAGCATGCTATTCACGAATTGGCAATTTAAGATGCTTTGAATGCTAAACTATAAGCCTAGAAATTTACGGTGATGGTTGTGAAGGTTATAATAGAATAGGGTCCATCGGACATGGACAATTTAATAATACCCTGTCTTCCATTGAAATTACCCACTCGCAAGGCATTTAGCTTCGGAAAGTAGGGTAATTTCAATGGGAGGGGTAGTATAATGTGTAGCTTTTATACTTACCTATTTTTAAGCAAATTGGTTCTCTCATTGAGGTCCACATTCCGTAACGACATCGAATTTGAGCCGGACCTCCCAAAAAATAACCTTGCTGACATTTAAACTGCAATTTTGTTGGTGATGTAGCAATGATTTCCCCATTTGGAAGGGAGATGTAAGGGAGAGTAGGACATGGTTCTGAAAAATTTTAAATATGAAAACATTGTTATTTAAAGGCAGTACACAGTCAACGCCTGCTTTTATTTCCATACATGCATAGATTTTCTTTTCAATTACATTGCACTGTTCTTGAAAAGTTATTGAGAACAGTTACAAACTCATAGGCCATAATAAATTTTGAGCAGTTAATAAAGAATATGTATGCTAGAACTGTATACATATATGTAAGAAATTTAAAACAAGCGCGAGAAAATTAAAGTTTCGGGCTAATCCACCTTTCTTATCAGAAGATGAAATTAAACGAAATACGCCATATTTATGGAAATTAAATTCAGTTCCCACGTCAAACATCGATACTGGTCATAAAATTATGAGACTGTAACAGTGGCCATAGACGTAGCCAGGAGGGGTCTGGGGGTTGTAACCTCCCCATCGTAATGAAATTTTGTATATTAAACATAAGAGTATATGAGTTGTACCTGTAGCTCTGTAATCCACACCATTGAGCCTATAACTCCCCCTTATGAAATTTCTGCCGACGCCTCTGCCAGTGGCGTATATTTCAGGGGCTCTAGGTAACCTTAGATGGACAAACCAGTTTTTGATTTTTAAAAAATGTTTCGTAACAACTGTTTTTCTTTTCATACACAGGATTTAGCTATGCATTTAAGAAGAAACACTATTCACTAAAACTTTTAATCCAAAGGAAAAAAGCCTTCTCTTTCTATTCGGAGGCATTGGTGAGAACAATTGCCAATAATGGAAGTTGTTTGATAAGTTTTGGCTACTGAGCAGGGTTTAAACTGGGTTTTTATTTTCCTTTAGAAATTTAGCTAAAATGTAAAAACAAATTTTAGCATTTTTAAATTTCTTTTAGTTCTCTTTTTCTACTGTAAATACCGGCAATAGTTTCAAAAATTTTGTACTTCAGGAGAGTGCATAAAATAACATAATTAAAATTTAAAACCAAAAGTAGCACTTTTTATACCAAATTATACAGTAGGCGATATATTTGTACAATTCTCCTTGTCTTTGCTGCACGTTTGTAGGTATCTTCAAAATCAAACTGATTTCGATTCATCTTTTCATGACGTCATAGAGGGTTTTCAAGATCGTCGTATGGCGGCCGCCGACATAAAATTGTGAAATTTTTAATTTTCAGGGCTTTCGCTTTTTAGCGAAAGTGGTATTTAAATTTTGCGGAAAATGCAATATCCTTTCGCAAAATGCGAAAAAAGCTTAAGCAGCTTAAATTCTGCTACTGCTGGGAGAATACAATGAAAACAAGTTATTTCCAGTATCACCAGACTGATCGTCTCGTCGCCATAAACCAATCAAAACTGTTTAATTACGTTTTCCGCTGACGCTAGGATATATTTGGAAAACGGATTGTTTTGGTGTTGAGAATCATCTCCAATCAGAGAGAGAACCATGGATTTTGCACAAGACCGTAGCCAGGATTTAATTTCAAGGGGGGGTTCAAAAATTTTTACAGCATGTATCGATACAATCACAGCATGCAAGGCCGTAGCCAAGTCCCATTAAAAATTTAGTTTTGGGGATCCTGTCCCTAATATATGTATATATATGTGTGTGTGTGTAGTGTAGACCCGGGTGCGGGTGCAGAACCCGGTATTGACGGCATACACAACTTCTGGTACAAGAAATTTACCAGCGCCCATGGCCCATTAGCCAAGGAACTTACGGCGATAATTGAAGACCCCAGCAAAATGCCTGAATTCCTCTGCAAGGGAATAACTTACCTCCTACCGAAGGACCAGGATACCAGTAACCCAGCGAAATACCGACCCATTACGTGCCTTAACACCCTGTACAAGATACTCACGGGGTGCATCTCTGAAAAAATAAGCCGGCACAGCGAAAGCAACAACTTAATGACGGAAGAACAAAAGGGATGCCAGAAAGGGACTCTGGGATGTAAAGAGCAGCTTACCATCGACTCAGTTATCCTGGAACAAGCAAGAAAACAAAAGCGAAAACTCAACACCGCATACATAGACTACAAGAAGGCTTTCGACTCTGTTCCGCACTCGTGGCTCCTTGAAATACTCAGCATATACAAAGTGCATCCCTCAATCATCCGATTCCTACAGAGCAGCATGAAACAATGGAGAACCCGGTTACAGCTAAACACGCCAGACAGTAAAATAGAAACGGCCGAGATCCCCATCCGCCGCGGAATCTTTCAAGGAGACGCACTAAGCCCCCAGTGGTTCTGCTTGGCGTTAAACCCCTTGTCAAGGATGCTGAACACAAGTAAATACGGATACATGCTGAAGAAAGACAAGAGAAACCTACATAAAGTCTCCCACCTCATGTACGTAGATGACATCAAGCTATACGCGCCAACAATCACCCAACTCCGACAACTCATCAGTATAACAGAGACATTCTCCAAGGACATAGGAATGGAATTCGGCCTCGATAAGTGCAAAATACAGAAGAATAGCAAAGAAGATTTACCAGGCATCGAACTCGAAGACGGGAGACTACTGAAGACCTTGGACGAGGGCGAAACCTACAAATACCTAGGGATAATGCAAAAACGGCAGCAGGAGCACAAGAAAGTCAAAGTCCAGCTCACGCAAGCATTCCAAGAAAGACTTAGAAGCATTGTGAAGACGAAACTGAGCGGGAAGAACACCACGCAAGCAATTAACGCATATGCGGTACCAGTGCTCACCTACTCCTTCGGGATCATCAAATGGTCCAACACTGAACTAGAACAACTCCAGCGGAAAATGAGAACCATCCAGAGAAGAGCCGGACAACTACACCCTGCAACGGCAATTGAACGGCAAACACTACCCCGGGAAGAAGGAGGACGCGGACAAGCGGACCTCAAAGACTTACATGACAAGCAGATCCAGAGCATGAGGCAATACTTCCAGTTGAAAAGTCCCCGGTCACCACTCATCCAAGCCATAATACTAGCAGATGCAAATTACACGCCACTAAACCTGTGTAGTACCGAAGAGCGTGTCCTGGAAACAGCCAACGAACAGAAACTGAGAACTTGGGCCGGAAAACCATTACATGGCAGGCACTACAATGACCTACAGCAACCACACGTTGACAAGAAGGCATCAAATTCTTGGCTGGCCAAAGGCACTCTGCAACAGTAATTCTTTTGCATAAAAAAGGTGATAAAGAGGATTTGAAAAATTACCGACCAATTAGCTTGTTACCTGCTATTTATAAAATCTTCACAAAAGTGCTAACACATCGCCTGCAGAAAAAATTAGATGCAGCTCAACCAAGAGAACAAGCTGGATTTCGAAGTGGATTCAGTACAGTGGACCATATTCAAGTATTAAGAGAATTAATTGAAAGAACACATGAATATGAACTTCCATTGTGTGTGGCATTTATTGACTATGAGAAGGCCTTTGACTCTATAAAAACATCAGCAGTCATCAACTCTTTAAGATCAACAGACATTGAGGATGTGTACATTGACATGGTGAAACGTGTGTATAAAAATGCAAGTGCAAAATTTCGGTTACATAAAGATACCAAAACTATCAAAATTGGTAAAGGTGTGAGGCAGGGAGATACCATTTCTCCAAAACTTTTTACTTCAGCTTTACAGATGATTTTTCAGCAGATAAATTGGAATAACAAGGGAATAAAAATAAATGGTGAATATTTAAATCATTTGCGGTTTGCTGATGACATTGTTATTTTTTCAACGAACCCATTAGAACTCCAAGACATGGTACAGGAGCTCTCAACTAGAAGTAAAGAAGTTGGACTCAAGATGAACCTACAAAAAACTAAGATCATGTTCAATAATTTCGTAGAGGAAACAAAAATACAAGTTGACAACATTGAGCTAGAAATTGCTGATTTCAATGGATGGCAACATTATGAAAGAACTCAACAGACGTATTAAACTTGGCTGGAGTGCATTTGGAAGAAACAGTTTTATCCTGAAGGGGAAATTGCCTTTGTGTCTAAAAAGAAAGGTCTTCAACCAGTGTGTATTGCCAGTCCTCTCTTATGGATCAGAGACATGGAGTCTAACAGTTGGAGCAATACGAAAGTTACAGACAACGCAAAGGAGCATGGAGAGGTGCATGCTTGGAATAACTAGGAGAGATCGAAAAAGAAACACTTGGGTGAGAGAGCAAACTAGAGTAGAGGACATCATTGTTAAAGTAAAAGGGCTGAAATGGCGATGGGCTGGGCATATTGCAAGAAGAACTGATCAACGATGGACAACAGAAATTCTGAACTGGATTCCAAGAGACCACCGAAGACCTAGAAAACGTCATATATATATATATATTGTTAAGTTTATGCGATAAATATTATTTTCCAGTATACATTGGTTTTGCTGTCCAAAAGACTCATCGGAAATCCTATAAAGACGTAAAAATAAATCGTTTTAACTTAAAACAGCGACGGATTTTTGACGAGGCATGTGAGTATGGATGGCACTCGTTAAGGCAGGGGTCTTCAAACTTTTTTCAGTCCAAGGGTCAATTTTGCTTATTCTTGTAGGCCCGCGGGCCGCACTACTGTATCAGCAATATTAGGACTGAAAAAAGCGGCCCGAGGGGTGCGCTCCGCCCGGATCAGACTTTTTGATATTTTTTCCTTAAGTCCCTATTAGTTTTGCATGCCCACCCAAAAATATTTTCTGTATCCGCCTTTGGGACTCAATATATATATATTACAATATAAAATACGTATGGAAGCAAAAAACATTTACAATACTTTTAGTTGTTAATATATAAAGCGAAATCAAACCTTTTAGTGAGATTTATAGCACTGTTTATTTTTAACAACCTTGTCAGGTCTTATTTTTGATATTGCAACCCTAAGAGTGTTTCCAAGGTGGACGTCAGTTATTCTGGTCCTAACTTTTCATTTTATCAACTTCATTTTTGGAAACAGCTGTTTACAGATGCATTGCGTATGCGGGGTGGGTATAATGGAGGTGGTAATTCCCACTAGAGCGAAATTTTGTGTACATATATATGAACATATGGGGTTTTAGTTCCGTAACCACCCCATTGTTAACCTGTAACCCCCCTTATGAACTTTCTACATCAGCTTATGCCCAGATGTCAGTGCTCCAAAACAGGAACATTTTTAGAGCACGCAGTCAGATGGTTGGAAAAAGCTTCTTATCAGCATATTTAGAATAGAATTTGATGAGTCCTAAGATGAATTTTTTTAAAATCACTGTTGCACTGCAAATCAATAAAACTACATCTAATGTCTATATACGCTGGAAAATTAAAATAAAACACAATTGAGGGGAAAGCGGCTTGTTACTGGGGTTCTCTGGTGTTTTAAGGCATTTATTACGAAATATGAAAATGCAACAGAATAAAATACATATATTTTAGACCCAGGGAGAGCAGCGGCGTTAGTTTAGTGTGCAACAAATTGTACGTTTTCATGAGCTAGCGGGCCGCATAAAACATGTCGGCGGGCCGCGGATTGAAGACCCTGCGTTAAGGGGTGGCAACAGAAGACTCAGTATAGCGATTGATATTATTCTTGATGTTGTAACGATTGATATGATCACTATCATGGTAATAATTGATATGATCAATGATATTGTAAAGACTAAGCATGGGATTAAGCATATTAAAAAAAATGAAAAAAAAAAATAGGCTGAAAAATATGACTTTGTGTATCTTTGGTTTGCATGCGTTATTCTTAAAATGGAGCAACATATACTTATATTACACTAGCCAATATAATCCACTACTTGAAAATGGAAAACAATTTTTAATTCGATCTACATGTAAAATATTGATCATTCTAAATAAAATGGAATTAAAAATCTTACCTTTGTTCTGAAAAGATATTCCGATTTGTAGAAAAAGTGTCGCCACGGATAAAACGAATCTTAGTCGATTAAAATTCATTTTATTTGTTAGTATCTGAACTACGAATTACATCTCTGCATCATGGAAATTGAACATAAACTAGATATTGCATTGCGTAAAACATCCGCTTCCGCTTAGTGGACGGAAGTAATGATGAAATGACATGCATTTAAACCCTATTCTGTATTCCATTACTGCCTCGTGTTTGAATTATCAGTTTCTTATCGTCTTGATAGGGGTAAATTAGGAAATCCCTTGATGACTTTCGGAATACTTTTGCAATAATAATACTAATAATTTCTTCAGTCATTTTTCAGCTGAAGTCAGTGTTAGGAAAAGTACATTTAATACAACTAGGACGAACTGCATATTTTGAGTCCCCACTTTTACATATGTAGTATGTTATTATATGTGTTATTGTATCTTGTCACATGTCTTGTTAATTTCAATTATTATATTTTAGTCGATTAGAGGTTAAAGACTAGATTTTCAGTCACTTAAATATGTTCTGGAAAATTTGTTTGTTTAAAAATGTATTTTAGAGAAGAGGTCTGGTTTAGCCTTCTTTCACTCCTCAATCCATGGAATAATCTTTTAAATGATCTATAAAATAATCTATTAAATGCTCCATTGAAAAATCTATTCAATTATTTTAGGATGATTAATCATCAATTATTAGTTATGTGATTATAGGAAGAACTTGTTTTTACAATATATTTAGTTCCTTAGTGAAGATTTTAGTAAACATCACAGTAAGTAGTGGCGAAAAGGCTACAGATCAGATGTCAAATTACTCGTAAAGAAAAGAATGATTTTCCGGCGCCTGTTGGGACCAGAACCCACGACCTCCTGATGATCGGTTTTCTCTACAAATTAAGCTACAGGCGTCACTCATTTCCTTCTTTACAACAACAATATATAAGGCTTTCTATGGACAAGTTCGCCATTTGTGTGGCAATGCTGCGACTACTTTGTTACCCAGGGCTTAATTTCTAACAAAAAAAAAGTGAAGGAGCCCTAATATTATGATAAATCGATTAAAAAATTGAATGGCTGCAAAAGAATCGATAAATCATATCAATTGTTTATGTTCATTTTTCTGGACAACAAAATGCATGAGATTAATTAGTAACGTGAAACACTGTGCTGAAACAATAATAAACTATTTAAACACGACTACCACAGTTAAAATTATTTAATTAGGTGGATGACGATCGTTTCGGCAGTGAATGACTGCCTTTGTCGAATCCAGTTACAAAAGTGAAGGTAAACTTTACCGCACTTGGCGTATAAACACGTGTTGCCATATTTATTTATGGAGAACATATGGAATGGAGGTGAAGAGACTTTTTTACGCACATGAACCTGTCATGAGCTTAATCATAAATTCATTACTTTTTCATGACATTCATGACCTTTTTTGGCAATTCATGACCCTGGAGGAGCTTTAGCTACTTAAATAAACGTCAAAAATCAAGAAGTATCGAAGCCGAGCTGCGGTGGGCTCCCACCCAATGTAAGCTCAAGCAACAAATCAGAGAAGCAAGAATGCCCGATAAGACGAACTAGAATCAATATTATTAAATCAACATTTTTTTTTCATAACAGCCGATTATGTGGTAAAAATAAATGTTAAATTACTCATAAGGAAAAGAATGGTTATCCGGCATCTGCCGGGACTCGAACCTTACGACGGATACTTCGTCCATGTTAACATTAATGTTAAACATCGATGTTTTGCCATCGATGCTCATCCTTACCATGTACCATCTATAGTGTGAAATGGGCTGTTTTAGGACAAGATCTCATTTCGAAATTAGGAGTTATTTCTACGCTTGGATCGCTTTCACACCATATTGCTTCATTACATGAAGCTTTTTCATCAATTTTCTGCCTACTAATTTGCTATCTACCAGTAAATCAACATTGCGTGATTGGATTACTTGGTAAATCGGCTTACTTGGTATAGTTCGTTTACGAAAAGTTGTCCGATGGTACCGTTAGAAATAACGGGAGCTGACGTCACGAACGACCTAACCTATTACAGCAGAGGAGAGGACGCCACTTCAGAACTGGTTTTTGGCGCAGACAAACGTTCACTAAAAAACAGTTCTGAAATGACGTCCTCCCCTCTGCTGTAATCGGCTATGCCCTTTGTGACGTCAGCTCCCCTTATTTCTAACGGTACCATCGGACAACTTTTCGTGAACGAACTATAAATCAGCTGCCTTGTTTTTTACTCGAAAAAAGCTGTAATCTGCCCGATTTTCGCATAACTAATGAACGAATTTATTGCACTGACAATGATATAGCTTCAAGTAATAAAAGGCGCAGACAACATACAACTTAATTCAAACAGATTACGCATTTATGTCTCATAATAAACTAAGGGTATTTTACTCCCATCCAGTTTAAAATATTTTTCTTTTTTAATTCTGCTTTGTCTAAAGTGTTCTCCAAATAATGCCTTGACTGCCAATACTCGCGTTAGTTGGGTCAAAATATTTATAAGCTAAACCTCAACATTGATAGAACAGGGAAATGAAACAAACGAAAAACTTTAGCTATAACAATATGAGCTATGTTGAGGGAATGAGAAAAATTCTTTGTTACAAGAATGGGGAAATAAAAGGGATTTATGGACATTTTATAGTTTTAGCAGCTGATGAAGCAAGTGAATTTTAGATATGAATCTTATTGAGTTTCTTTGTTCTTGTGGATATTAGCTTGTGAAACAAAAAAGTATCTTCCTCTATATATCTTGAAAGAAAATAATTCTAATGATTTGATATAGCCGTGTACAGATTTACAATTTTGCCGTCCCCAGGCTACTTTTATTTTTTCCGCTCCTACGATACATTTTTTTGCCGCCTCTAGTCTACTTTATTGCTGCCCCTTCCTACCCGTCAGCTTCCTCCCAAATCAGTGGTAAGAACATAAAAATTGCTACATTCAATATACGCCAAAAACTTTTGTATTGACAATAAATATGTTGAAAAACAAACTCATAAATTGAAACATAAACATTAAACAATATTAACTTATATTGAAACACTATTTATTTTTGGTACATAATAAATCAAATTCAATTTTATTGAAATAAATTTTAATTTTAACAAAAAATAAAAGCCCATCGAACACTTATATTTAAATGGAAAGCATGACGTCCAGCTTTCTTCTCGGCAAAACATTTGATAAATATTATCCTATGATATTGATTTTGCAATATATATTATAGACTCCATACCTAAGCTTTTGCCGCCCTAGTCTATAGCCTAGTATAGCCTACTGTGAAATACGACAGTGAACATAGTGCTATAAGCAAAATTAATAATATGTTCCATTCCATGATGCTGTCAGTGAGAAAGTTTGGTTGATATTTTTTCAGAGACAACTATAGGTAAAGCAGAATTAGGAAGAGGTGTCAAAAATCTTCAAAATTAGATATTAGGGATATAAAGACGTAGGTTGGTTGTTAGTACCTATGAAGCATCAGACCGTGGGAAGTTAGTTGTCGCTACTAGCTTCTAAATGACGTAATGCGCTACTCCACTAGCCGTTTCGGTGCTAGAATGATTTAGAATATGTGCTGGTAGAACGCTGATAATAGATGAATATTGCAAAGGAAGATGTTCTGCACACGGGATCAGTTTTTAACTTGCCTATTTAAATTGTGAAAGCCAGCAAATATACGATTGCAGATCATTTCTTATTGGGTTGATTACGCTTTATTAGTTTATATGGAATCGGCATAATGTGAAATACGTTATAAGGAGAATTAGTGTTCGAAAAAGAAATATAAACAGTAAGCAGTATTCGTTTTTATTATGATCAGATGAAGATTTATCATACAAAACAATTCACGTATTTTCAACGTTTGCAATGCGTTGGTTGCCAACAAGGCAAGATATATAATATGGAACGTAAATACAATTGACACCGTGTTTTGTATACAGAGCACCGGAAGAATAGCCACGCATGATTTTGAAAAGCAAAATATGTTGTTAATTGCCATGTAAGTTCATTTCACACTTCTATACCATGTTTTTAAAGAGATAGTGAAGATAAATCAAAAGAATTTTGTAGTTAAACTAGATTCCTGATATGTTACATTTCTATGCAGATATGGCTGACAGATATGGATGTGTACATATTACTATATACATTGGATTGTAAATAAAGTTTCAAATAATCCCAATTAAGGATTTTATTTCACGCATTTCGGTTTAGCTCAAAAGTGCGCTGTAAACTTCCAGAGAGTCAGCGCCCATCGTGATTTCAAAGGGTTGTCTAAATTACATTTTTGTTTCTATACTCCTAACCTAAATTATTAAAATATCGATGTCCTTTTGTTTCCAAGAACAGCAAAATCACAATCTAAGCCGATCCAAGTACGGCAGCTTTAAAAGTTAAGGCGACTTTTGTAACAGCGAAACATTGCTCTATTAAAATACAGTACAGTACAGGCACAACACACAGTATTTTACAATATCTCCACATAGTACGGTGAGTACTCAACTACAGTTCTGACATAGTATTGTATATTAAGGTATGACATGTTATGTCATGTCATCCAAATTCTATTTTTCTCTACAAGGAACGCGGTTTCGTCATTGTTTCTAGTGGAATGTTCCGCGAAGAAGTTATATTTTGAAATTTGTATCGTAAACTGATGGATATTGCAACACTTTTTATCTGGCCTGAACATCACCTGAGTGAACAATTAGATTAATATGAAAAATAATTTCAATTTTAATTTAGAAAATTACCTATTTCTTTATACTGAACCTTTTAATTATAATCCGTTTTAATGCAGTAGGACCTGCCTACAGTGACCACCTTTGGGCCTGGACTGAAATGATCCATACAGACAGGGAAGTGGTTACTAAACCATGCAGACTTTGGTGCAGGCCTAATTAATTCTATGCTGGTTCTTTCTCTTACAGAAAGTGGTGGCTTTATTTAGGCAGTCACCTAACAAGGTTTCATTGTATTATTTGATTGGACATTAAATTTTCTCAACTTAAAGCAAATTTTCAATGTGAAGTGGGGAAACGCCAATGCACCAAGTAGATTGAAATTTCGCTCTAGAACACTGAAACTGAACCTTTTGTGAGTGAGAAAATTTCAATCCTTTCTTAACACCGAATGCGCATTGCCCATGTGCGCATTGAAATTGCCCTCTACTAGCGGTAATGTCCAGTGGACTGAAATTCGCCCACAGTGCATTGAAATTGAATATCCGTGAATGGGGAAATTACCATCCCTTCTCGACATCGAAGTTTCTCCACTATGAACATTGAAATCATGCACTCCACGCGGGCAGTGTCAAATAAATTGAAATTTCTCCATAGTATAATGAAATTGCCCTTCTATGAGTGGAGTAATTTCAATGTCGGGATGTGTATTTTACTGATTTAAAGTTATTAATTTGGCTGATACAACTCACGTGACGTGACTAATTTTTTTCCTTTTAAGAAATTTTATTCTTTAATTCATTTCACAGCTGTGTTTAGCATGAAATAGTTACATCTTTCTCCCTTTTTCTTTCAATATCTAGATGTTAAACATTTATTTCTCTACGTCACCCAATGGTATTTAGCTTCACCGTATTAGTGTCTGCAACATTGACTGCAAGATGAAGGTGGTATGCTATCAGTCGTTTTTCCATTGGGGCAACATGTAATCTATGGACATTATTCCATAATACTTGTGCGACCAAGCTTAGTGGAAGCCGAACTCCTAGTGAACCTTTAAGACGGTGTTTATACCCACAGAGCCACTGAAGTGCGAAATAATTAAATGTGAAAATTGACTTAATAAGTTTCAGCTGTACCAATTTCCGACTTTTGGCCACGTTGTAACTAAAATAGCTACGTTCTCTGAAATTGATGTAAACTATTTTTTTTCTCTAATTTTCATTACGGTAAGGCAGTATTATCAAATTAGAGCTTTTTGTTTTTCTTCAAAAACAAAAAGCTCTAGTTGTTTGAACTATGTATGCGTGGGTGGCAAAAATTATTGTATAATAAATTCCCCCACGAAAAACTCACAAAAATCTCGCCCCGGAGGCTTTTCTGTGTTGACCATTATTTGGCAATTGTGTTATCCCTGTGAAGGGTAATAATATCTTACATCCTCATATACGGAGAAAAATGCGTTTGTTCTTGTCCTCGTTCGTCTAGTAGGTCAAGACACCGCGGGCTCAACGTGGGGACCCTGGTTCGAATCCAGGATGAGGACGGCGCCTCTTTTTCTCCAAACGAAAAATAAAAGCTCTAGTTTTAGCTATGTATGCTTGGGTGGCAAAACTTATTGCATAATATTAAAACGTTAATGTTCCTAGTCAAACTATCGAGTTTCCTATAACAATGGGAGCTATTTTAACTATATTCTCGTTTAAAGTATTCTGTGTATATTCGTTGTTGCTTTTACGGTAATTTGAATAAGCATCAGGTTTTGTGATTACTGCCAGATAACCAATGTTGCAGTGTATCACAGACTATTGTCCAATATAATATTTTAAGTATATGAAGGCTATTAGTAGAGTAAGTCCATTGATCCATGCACAGAATGTGGCAGTTGTAAGAAGGCGAAATAATTAAAAATAGATTTTGTACTAAAGTTTTACCTCCTTAATAAATTTCATTATGCTTTTATACATAGCCAAATATCTCAATGAGAAATTTCTATTTAAAACTATTCACAACTCTGAACGCTGTGTTCTAACAATGGTTGAACGTTTTGTGAGAGAAATCCATAGTTCGCGTTATTCTTTTCCGCACTGGTGTATGACAGCTTCACTGTCATCAAAATATTTTTCTAGTTTGTGTTTTGAATGTATTTCTTGACTTGGTGACAAGTAGGAATGGTGCTGGACCATCTTCCACCATCCAAACATTGTAAAACTGTTCTGCCGTGGATTTTATGACCTTCTTTGCATCCAAAGACCACCGTTTCACCTACTTCATAATAAAACTTGACGCTGGATATCGTCGCACCTCTCGTTGATCCAGGATAAGGACACAGAACCACTTCTGAAATAAAAATGAAGGTGTTATTTCCAGTAAAAATTATATATAGGGTTCGTGTTAAATTCTGATTGAAGTTAAAAAACATTGTCTCTAATCATGCGTGTATCGTATGCGACTGATCAATATTTGATTCCTTGTGGAAGCTGATTTGCATTAGGTCCAACTTTTTGTAAATATGATATTCGTTAGTTCAACCAGTGGTTTTGTTAGTTTTGGTTTTCAGTTTGAACTATGGAATTGGAGATGGACCCATTGTGCACATATGTACACTCTGTACATTGTACACATATTTCTATTAATTTGAAATTAATTCTGTGGAAAGGATTTTATAAGTTTGAAAGTATAAAAATACCAAATATGCTGGTTGTGGAAGATTTTTGAAAATTAAAAGAGTACAAATCAAATTTGAACTTTTAAAAATTTAAACTCCTTATAATGTTCTTACTTTGGCAAGTCGGAGGCTTAGCAGACCATTGTCCTGAAGGATGACAAGTTGCCTGTTCGCTTCCTATTAATTTGTATCCAAGTTCGCATGAAAATACCAACTTCACATTCATTTTTGTAACAGTGGTACTTAACATCAGTCCATGAGTTCTCATTATAGGTTTACAATGAATTGCTGAAGTAAAAGAACAAAAATTATGAAATAATTGTAAATATTTTAACAATGATAATGCAACACATATTCTGTTTTAGTTCAATTTACATGCATTACATCGAGAGACCTCCTCTCCCTCTCTTTCTCTCATATGTATATATGTTATACATTAAACTATCATCAGTAATACAATCAAAATAATTCTCTCTCTCATTCATATATATATTTATATCTCCTTTAATATGAGTACTCTCCATATGACATACAACGATCAGAGAATGCATTTTGGGAAAGTATAGTCAGTAATAAAATATGTTCTAATGGAGAGTTTGTAATAACTTACCAGACACCACAATTTCAACAGCATGTTCGTGACCCATTGGTGAAACACAAGTGAAAAGACCAGAGTCTTCTGTTTTAGCATGGTATATGGATAATCTATATTCTAATTGAGAATCTCTACCTGGTTCGTTGGTCCACCCTGAGAAAATAGAGAAAATAGGTTTTGGGACGAATGACTTGGAATCAAAGGTAACCGAAGTTTTATAAAAAGTATTATAAACTATCATTAGAGAAGTTTACCATGACATCAATAAAAATGGCAATCTTATGGAACGCGATAGCTAGATCCAAACATTATTTCTTCGAAGTTAAAATTTAAAAGCATTGCATGATATATTTTCATGAAAATAGCACATATGCATATCATATAAATATCATATGGATTTCATATATGTGTGTGTGTCATAATCCTGTCATGGAAATGTTAAATGCAGTAATATTAAATTTAGTAAAGTCTTTATATACGTTCATAAGGGATTGGATATTGTTCATAGCTCAGATGGTAAAGCCTCCACCAGGCAAGTGGAAGGTTGTAGGTTCAGGTCCCACCGAACGCAGAAATATTTATTTTCTTTCGAACGTTTCACCATCTAATCACGCCATAACATCTGCGCTGGTATCACTACGCCAATAAACGTTGATTTATATTAAATGCGTTTGATGTACGATATAAGATAGTTGTGATATCAAACAACTTGTTCGTTGAATATTAAATGCTTTTTTTAAAGGTGAAGAATCATACATTTAGCCCAGAAATATAAAAAAAAATATATCAGTTATGATCTATTAAATGTTGTACCTTCTCCATCTTAATCGCTTGTGTTGTAACAAATACGTATCTTGGCTTGTGACACTGAATGTTATGGTTTGCAACATTAAGTGTTTTAGTTCACAGATTTTGCAGCGAATATCAAATGCCTTTTTGTTATAAAATATCAAATTGTGTGGTTTGCAGTTCCAAAAGTTTCGTTTATATAGAACGAATGCTTGGTAATAAACATCAAATGCTTTGATGTAAGTATGGACATATCAATTTAAAAATTATTCAGGGGGGGGGGGGACTCAAACGACTTTAAAAAAGATCGAGTGGTTCGTCATTAAAGGGAATGGGGGATCTGAGCTCCCTGAGACGTTCCTTTTTCTGCGCCACTTTTAAAAGGAAAAAGTTATTTACTTGTGGAGAATCGGCCCAGCAGTAGTAACGTTTCGCCTAGCCTGTCGTTAATGCGAGTCCGGCTCACAAAGGTGCCGAAATAGAACTCTTATTAGTAGATATAATACAATCAATCGTAGTTACGTATTCGAAAAATGTTTACGATTGTTTCGTAGGCTATATCCATCTTCTTCAGACAGAATACGTGTTTACAGTCTGAGCGAAAAGCTAGAACTGAAACAATAATAAGGAAAAAGAATTATATTGATATAATCCTTTTTCCGTATTATTGTTTGTCAGGACGCTACAATCCGGTGGGGGCGGCAACTAGCCTTTAAAAAACAATGACAGTCACTCGCCCCGGGCGGCAAAATATCTAACTACGCCAATGACCACGTGGATGTTTGCCTGGCGCTTCATTTCGAAGGAAGGCAACTACAGCTTTACATGGGTTTAAATGTAATCAGTGGCGTAAATAGGGATGATAGGGGAAGCTTAGCCCTCCCTAGAGAAAATTTTGACCCCCTAGAGAAACGAAAATTAAAAATTATTGCCATGTGCGAAGCCCCCGTAGACATAAAGGCTACTTACTTTAAATGGTGTAATTGAAAAACAATATAAATATTTAATAAAAGAAGTGATACTTTAAAAAGGATTTTTCTCTACTTGGCCGAAGTTTTTTGTTTATTAAATAAATAATTATGTTTGTAAAATGGCATAAAATTCCAATCAATCTTCATTTTTCAAAGAAAAAAAAAACTGCATTGAAAAAACAAGAAAGCCATAATTTTAGATGCCACTTTTAAAAATTAATTTTAAATCAAGCTTTTAAAACGCTGTAATTTTCTAGCAATACGCCATTTTCGATTTAACTTTACATTTTTAAAACTTAACTTTAAACTTCACATCTAAATTAAAATTTTAAGATTTGATATTTTTAACATATTTTTCAAATAACTATCTCCATGGTTGAAACTTTTAAATCCATCATTCACAATGAAAGAAATTTTTAAGATTTAAAATTTTTTTTATACACATTCTCTATAAAAGTAAATTATAATTAGTTATGATATCTTTGAAGTCTTTAAAATTATAGCTATTGTTAACATTTTCGGCTGTACGAATTTTTGAATTGCATTATTGAATTTGTGTTTCCGTTTCGCAGACATGCTGTTAAAAGAACGTACATTGAATGTTTTTTGTTAAACAAGACATTGCAATGATTTCGCCTACCTTCTGGGTATTTTCTGTTGGAATGGCTGACTTCCCAGTGTGGCGTTCCATATTTTCTAATCCACAGACATTCAAGGTGCAAGATGGTTCCCGGATAAACAATGAGTTTTCCATCGTTGCTTTGGGAAATTTGACCAATTTGATGGCGAAACAAAATTGTTGGAGCTTTCTCCACTGCAATGAAACAAAACAGCCTTCAAGATACCAGGACATGTAACTGAAATAATCATAGCAATAGCACTGAATTGAAATACTGTTCAACGCTGACGAAATGAGCTCTGATGAAACTGTCAGTCAAAGCAGATCGATTTTTTGTGGGGAAGTTGAGGAAGCTGCGCAATGGAGAACTGGTTTTTGGCGAAGGCCAGCCAAACGTAATAGCAATAGTTGGTTCTGCACGAACGATAAACAAAGGTCTCCGGATCGCTATCCTTACCATATTTTGATTAGTCGACTGTTCCAAGCTGAACTAGTCTAACAACTTTGAGGACTCAACTCCTCAGCGTTACACTGTAGAAGTACAGTGTTACCTCTGGTGAGGGACACCTCTATTTAAGGGACGAGTACTCTGGTCTCCAGTTCCTATGAATAGGGACACAAGTACCTCCGAAGTAAGGTCACCTCTATGTTTAAGGGACTAAATGTCCAGTCCCGTGGGTGGCCCTTATTGAGAGGTAACGCTGTACATCAGAAGATCAGTTTGGTTAATTAAAATACTTGGAATGCCGTTTGACGGATAATTAAGTGTATAACCTAAAGTTTGCTAAGGAATCATGCCGAAATTTCGTTACTCACGTTATGCTTATAGGGAGAGAAAAGAAATTGTACCATGTGTACTCAGTATATGATCGAAACAGCGATCTCTTTGGGGTCCCGCCCCATTTTTGTGTTGAAGAGCGCTTGTTTGACTCCAGCTTGGGTAGTGGAACATTGTCTTTTCACTAACCATAAACATACGTTCTGGTAGGAACCATATAAAAGTAGAGGTGTCGAAATTTAATTGTATTGAATAATCCTTCTACACCCTCCTTTAGTTGTTAAGGAATTTTTTTTTTGGTTATCGAATTCTGCTGTTCATTTATTTTGTATATTAATGTAACCATTTTTATTATTGATGTAGTTGAATTTTTATTAAGCATAACTTCGGATGCTTTTGAATTTATTTATACTGCAGTAATGATTGGAAAGGTAAGACAAGCCGGGGTTTAGCCTTCGAGCCTCCTTGTGCATGGAGAGTTTTCCCCGCCTCCGGTACGAATTCCGTCGATCCGATGATTTAATTGTGACAGAAAATTGAGAAATATTTGAAGAGGGCAGTTATGATTCCCTTATGTTCATCAGTATAAGATATAATTATTGTATACCATAGGACCTGTATATATAACGAAGAGCAGGAAATACACATTATATCCAGTCCATCCTTAATCCGTTTACAATTTAAAATTCCAAATTTCGAGAATGAAGTCTGCACAGACAACGTACGTAGGGTTCAGTGGCGAATAAGGAGGGATTGTAGGACTCCAACTTCATCTGTACAGACACGTACATGTAAAGTTGTAGCATATATATGTAGCATATTTATATTTAATGGGGAATTACGATCCCCATTAACTCTCTCCAAGTTCACCCGCTTATGGCGCCCAATTTAAATTGCTATATTAGGAAGAAAACGACATACGTGCATAATCATACTCTTGGGATAATCCATAGCAAACAGGCTCGGTGCCCGTCCATTGTCCGCCAACACAGCGTCGTCTGGGGCTGCCTTCAATTTTGTACTTGCCTATGTCTGTGCATCTGTAAATTAACTCTGTACCTGGAGCCAATTTCGCAACGTCCACGTTCAGTTTGCGGTCTTTCACGAATGCAACTACGTCGGGATGAGGACGATAGAAGAGACAAGGTTTGTTTCTGTTCCTTGCAAAAGGTGGAGGATTTTGACTCATCGAATCTAAATAAAAAGAAGAAATTCATTCAAAAATGTCAGAAAATTCAATGGAAGTTCAAATGAGCAAATTATAATTACACTACATGATTTTATTCCGCTTTCTTTAGTTCTTAATGTGCTTATGTTTCCTTACGAAAACTCAGCGGTAGGGGGAATTCAAGAATAGAAATGGAAAATAGACTAGAAATAATTTTAGAAATAGACTAGAAATACTTTTAGAAATAGAATAGAAATACTTTTAGAAACAGAATAGAAATAATTTTAGAAGTAGAATAGAAATAATTTTAGAAATAAAATAGAAATGATTTTAGAAATAGAATAGAAACAATTTTAGAAATAGAACAGAAATAATTTTGTTCAACCGAAATACAATGGTTATTGATAAATCTGTTACGATATCTATCTGACGATATAATTGAAATTTTATTAAACGTGGAGAATATAGAAAATAATAGGCTAGAAATGGAGGAGAGCAGAAAGCAAAAACTTATTGCAAGGCTCTCCACAAATTAGATAATGTATTTCAAAAATCGTTATTCTACCACGTTAGGGTTCCTCATTGTGTAATTATTTATATAGAACGAATGAGTAGTACAATAATTTTTAGTGTGTACATTTATCTGAATTCATTAT
>QLNU02013614.1:18064476-18092762 GCA_006491805.2 Dysdera silvatica
AGAGATACCCTGTACAGGTGTGCCAATTCGTTCACTGAGTGAATGAGTGAACGATTTTGCCCATCTGTCATACATGAGAAGACCCGTTCACTGATCCGGTCTTTGAACGGTTCGGCACCCCGCTAATATCTTATAGAGACGGGCAGAATGTTCTGTAAAGAATACATTCCGTCTTTCCTTCTGCGCTGATTCCATTCTTTAAAGAGGACACTTCCTTTACACTCATTCCTATCTTATTGCATTCATCTTAGAAGGATCATTATTCTTCTTATCAATGCCATCCCCATTGTCAGTGAGGGCATGATGCAGAAGACTACCATTCAAAAGATTGAACTATCCGTATGCACAATAGTAATGAGCATACCTATAATAAAGAGTCGTTCATGAGTTTGAGGGTCCTTAGCCTATGATGAGTTCAGATCGAAGACTAATGACTCACAAAATGACTGTTACCATTAAAAAGTGAAGTTGGTAGGATTTGGAAAAGCACAATATGATGTGCATGATTTTGCTTTTCCAAATGTTACCAGCCTTAGTAGGCTATACAAATCACTATCCATTTTAATTTGTTTATCTGGAGATCACGGCGCAAAAACATCTCAAATGCTGGGCTAAGATACAGCTCATACAGCATCATACTGCGCCAAGCTACAGATTATACATCATTATACTGCGCCAAGATTCACCGTTTTCCTTGCGTTCCGAAACCTTATCTAGTCTACGAAACTCTAGAACATAGAGGGGTGGAAAAGTGGACAGAGGTCGCCAACAGCGTGTTTCAAATCTGGATTTTTCACATGACAGACTAGCTTCCTACATCTATGTCACCGTACGGGATTGTTAACCTTTAATCGCTAGTTTCATGCTAAACTATTATTACTTTTCTCGTTCAATAATTCACGTATACTTCAAGATTTATCTAAGGTTCTACCCAATGTTTGTAACGATGTGTTTTGCTGAGGTTATGAGCATTTTGTGAATAGGTAAAGTATGGTTATATTGTTGCGGATTATTGAGAAAAACATTGGATTGACTTTTCAGGAAGAAGAAACATGGCTTTACCACATTGATGAGGCCTTCCAACCCACACGCCATCTTGACAGACTATCTTCCATGTGGTTTTCTTCCCCGTCTTGATGGCCGCAAGACATTTGAAAAGAACTTGAGTACCATTGGGAAAGTATCGTGTTTCTTGACCTGAAGGAAGTTTTTCCCACCTTCCAAACAAATTTCTAGTCACTGAATATAGTTCGTTGGAATCATTTGGTTCGACAAACGTGCTGCCCCTGTACAATAACGTATTGTGCAATCTTTCTGGAAGCGTGCAGGGTTGAATACTCGACTCTGGCGACGTCAACAATGCTTCAGAAGGAAATACCGGTTCACTTCGCAACTCTGCGGCTACCATTTCTGCTCATGAATAAAAAACAAATTAGTTTTAATGATAATTATATTTGCGCACATATATACGAAAATGGTATAATAGTCATAACTTCATATTATTTATGCCATATACAATACTGTTTAACATAGAGTCTATAAACCTCATGTATATATTAAATATGTCTGAATATACAATCTAACCTCGATTTAGCGAGCTACACGGAACTCGCGAAAATAATCGGTACAAATGACGTACCGAAAGGTGGGCAATGGGTCCCGGGCCCTTCCCTGGGGTAAAAATTTACATGCAAAATACGCTAAACAGCAATAAATATTACATAATTACATTTTAAGTCTTCCTCCGAGGAAAAAATCATGGATGCGTTATGAATCGTCACTAAAATAAGAAATTATAGAAAAAGAAATTAATAAAAATTCTTACTGGCGTTCTGAAGAATATGTGTAGTTTTAGTAAACATAAGACACAAGTACGCACGTAATTGCTACTTTGAAAAGATATTTTTGACTGACGTTTTTCTTAGATTTTCTTGGGTCCTGGCATTTAACGATAGGACCCAAGAAAGACCCATTGCCTTTTCGGTTCTTTCAAATACATAGAAAAGGTCATCGTTGACGTCAAAACTCAGTAAATACTTCTTTACACACTGTAAATCAGCATTCGCTTCAAGTGAGTGAAGTCAATTGAAGTTGATTTTCTGACGACAGTTGATTTTCTAACTGAAATTCTACTTGCAGCTACAGGTTAATGATGAAAGTTATCATTAAATCAAGGAAATCCAAGGTTAAATCGAGGAAATCTTAGGTTAAATCGAAGAAATCCTAGGTTAAATCGAAGAAATCCTAGGTTAAATCGAAGAAATCCTAGGTTAAATAGAGGAAATCCTAGGTTAAATAGAGGAAATTATGTTAAATAAAGGAAATTCTAGGTTAAATCGAAGAAATCTTGGGTTAAATCGAAGAAATCCCAGGTTAAATCGAAGAAATCATAGGTTAAATCAAGGAAAATACAACCTTGGACTCAACATAATTTAACCCGGACTAATAAAAACAATCGTTGAATCGAGGATATCGTTGCAACTGGTAATATTAAATCGAAGTTATACTGTATTTCTGCATTGTTTTGTTTTTGGGACAACTATTGACAAAATATGCAACTTGAGCTGAAAATACATGGACTTAATTTATAAATTCAAAATTGTAAGGAGTTATATGCTCTTAATTTTATTGAGTGGGGGATATTTTAGTGCAGACGAGGACCTAGCGCATAAGATACAGTTGCATGATATCACTTCGTATTACTTTCTTGTAAATCTGGCAAAGTCGTCCATTAAACTTTATTTCCGATGAAATCTGAGTTCTTTTGATACTTAGGCCCACCTTTATGCAGTTTCTTAAACCTGTTCCCTTTGTCTGTAAAGCGATGCTTATACTACTTTAATAATATAACCATTATTACCGTAGCCTTTTGATTGACTGTTGATTTGTAGGCACTTGGGAAGTTCTGGTATCAGTTTTCCTTGATTGCAGATAATGGGTTCAATGGCGTTCTTGTCGTATCCGACATCGCATTTATATCTTATCACTGACCCATGTGAAACGGTCAAACCTGAACGATAACCATCGAAATAGCTACCATGTGCTACTTCATCCAACTCGCAAGGACCTAGAATGAAAGTCGATGTTCATTATTACCTTGATCATTATTATATTTACGATCATTATGGTATTTGTACTCATGATATCGGTGAATTCAAAATCAGTGATTGCAAATCATGATCAGTCATTAGAGAATGTATATCGTACTTCATTAAGGTTGTTGTATAGAAAAGCAATGAGCAAAATTGCATTTTAAATGGTTCGCTGCACACTTCTGCCTACTATTTTTTGATGGGAAGGTAAGTTCAGCGAGCCATTTAGTAAACGAAGTTGCCTACTTTCAGCACGTTAACTCACCGGGTAAACATTCTGGCATTTTGTTCACGGCCCATTCACCATACCAGCACCGTAGTGTTTCCGGACCCATGATTTGAAACCCTTTGTCGCAAGAGAGCGTGATTACTTCGCTGTGGTTGACGGCAGAAGCCACATCTACTATGGTGCCGAAATGATGGAACGTTCCATACAATGTCATGGGGACAATACATGGAGCTGTAACAAAAATACACGTGAAGCTGTAACAAAAATACACATGAAGCTGTAACAAAAATACACATGAAGCTGCAACAAAATATACATGGAGTTAAAATAAAAAGAGATCATGAAATATACTGCAATGGTTTCAGTCGTCCTTTGCAAAACTGAAATATTGTTTATCATCAAAAACGAATGGGGAGATTTGGTTGTTGTGGATAAGCAAGGTTTATACTCTTCATGATCTCATAAATGAAGTATATATATATACACAGTGTCCGTAAAGTCATGGTGCACTTTTGACCGGTCACAGGAAATCACAGGAGCACACGCACGCACAGTTTTTTAGGGCACCTTAGGTAACTCTCCCGTATAGCCTCTACAGACTCGTCACTTACCGATAGGTCTACCAGAACGGGGTTTGTCCGACAAACTGCCGATATCCTTCAACTGCTTATCCCGCCGATTAATGTTATTCCTTTGTGGTGGCGCTTCGTTGTACACGCGACGATATTCACATTGCACTTTGGTCACGGATTCGAATTTAGCAAGCCACAGAACACACTGAATTTTCCTCTGTAACGTCCACATCTTGACTGGCGTGGGCGTGGGCTGATCCACTGCCGCGCAGCTCGTGGTGTTGCGTCATCACCTGTGTGGCATACGCTTGCACATCAGAGTACAGAAACTTGGAGAGTTTTCCTTTTATTTGGTGAAGATTTCACATTTCTATCTTGTTTCGTTGATTTCCTGTGACCGGTCAAAAGTGCACCATGACTTTACGGACACAGTGTTTATATAAAAGGATTTTCAATTAATCCGTTAATGTATTGATGCAAAATAACCATAGAGACTATAAATAGTGGATCACAAATTGCTTTATTTTCACCCCAAATTACTCTATGCCTTCGTACAATTTATATAAAACATATCTACTTAAACCAGTCTGTTAGAAAAACGCACCAAAAGAAACGTAATCGATTTCCCTAATGTTTGACTTCACTGAAGAACTTACGTTTTCTTAGAAAAGCTGTATTTCAGCGTTAAAATTTAAATATTCGTAGAAATTCAGCAAATTATTCCGTCACAAAGATTTTTTCGGTTCACATTACGACTCGTAAAAACCTTTCTATTGATATAGATTTTGATTCACTATGCGAGGGGCACTTAAACCGTCCCACCATGTTTGGCGCAGTATAGCCCAGATGCTCTTGCGCCATAAAAAAGCCAAACAATCAATCAATCAATCAACTTAAACCGTCAACTTGTGAGTATAATTGCAAAGCAACAGCATTTTGAAGACCTTTTAAGACTACGTAGAAATATTACGCTGGCCTCTTGATGTCTGCGTATAATTTTCAAGTATAATAAAAAAATTGCACGAAAAAATCATTGATTTTTTCGTGCATTTTTTTATAATCCTTGGTAATTTATTAAAATATATTTGGACTACAACACTGTGAATATCGATAAGGACTTTAACTTGGAGCGGAAACAAAAATAGAGTTGAAACGAAAGGCATGCCTCTCTGCGATGATTGCTTTTTTTCTAAATTTCAGAGTAAGAAGTGAATAATGTAAAATTTCTTAGACTCTATTTCTTTTTTCCAGGAAATGAGAGGGCGAAGTGGTTGATTAATTCTCCATGAATAATCTATCTGACGTTTACGGAACTGAAACGCCTTCGATTTATCAGAGAGGATAACGGTTATATGGTTAATGTGGGCAGTCTCATCCATAGTGGTAATTTTGCGCATTTTCTCCTAGTTTTCAATGCATTAGGCTTTAATAATCAGCTCATGGCCCACTACTGCTGTTATGGTTTAAAGATAGGTTTGTGAAGCTAGTTTATTTGCCGGAATTTTAAAAAAACGTTGGCAAACTTAGGAGCATTAAAGTTTTTAAATTAAAGTTAAAGGCCATTAAAGCTTTTAAAGTAGCATTTGCAAGCTTCATTTGAATGCTATTTTTAAGTTCATATGCAGATATGATAGAGAGGGAGAGAGAGGCTGGGGAGAGAGAAGTGGAACTGTAGATGTTTCAAAATGGAACTCTTGTGAAGTGGAATTGAGGATGAGGAGTTTTCAAATATCTAGAAACTTTGTTTTATTTTTTCAAGCTCATTTGACTTCCAGCTTGAATAAAACACATTTTATTGTATTTTATTGGAACAACACATTTTATTAGTATTTTATTGGATTTCTGACTCTGGTTCTCGCAAAACTACCGGAAACGGCTCGATGATTTTGCATTATGCTAATGACCAATTTTTTATTGTTATCAACATCGCTATTCACTAATTTGTGTAACTCACGCTAAAACCGTTATTTTTCCATTTCATGCTAGTGGCTGTAAAAATATCATTATCAGAGCGTAAGTGGGGTAAATGAAAATAGAAAATGTAAATTATGGTTTACCTTAAATGATCGTAATGAATTTACAGAACGATGAATAATTGTTGCTTCGCCTTCAGAATCTTTCTTTCAGAACTTAAGCAGAAGCCAAAGAAAAATTTTTCAGATGAAGGCTTTTATAAAGTAAATCGCAATTCAATTTACGCTTCATTTTCATTCGAATAAATATACATTCTGGGCATAAAATAATTGTTTGTTTGCTTGTTTGTTTGCATTTTTTATGGCTCAATAGCATCTAGGCTATACTGCGCCTAAATTAATTGTAATTGCAATGTTTTGTTTTGTACTTTTGTTTTGATGAATATATTTTTTGTCTCTCCAGAATTGTAATTTTTGCCTAATATATAATACAGAATCTCAATATTTCGAGCTAAATGGGACAGAAACCACATCGGATTAACGAATATTTGGCTTTACCGACAAATAATAAGAAATGCGTAAGGTGTTATTTCACTTGAAAATGCCTCACAAAATACTTACGTACCTCTATTTCGTAAATAAGGATGAATAGAAAATTTTATGACTTAATGAAATTGTCAATTTTTTGTTTTGTTAATATACTGTCTCTTTTCTGGAGTAGAATATTTTGTTATCGCCAATTTATTATTATACGATAGGGGCGACCAAACGTCTTACAAATCGTAAGTCCTCGGATTTTCCTCTTGCCGGGGAAAAATTACGAAAAGGAAATTCCAAATTTTCATCGTCTCGAATTAACGAACCAAAAATTTCATTTATTAAGCGGAACCTAGATTTCCAGAGACTCTAATATACTTTAATATACGATATAATGCACTATAATATATACGATATAATGCACTATAATATATACGATATAATGCACTATAATATATACGATATAATGCACTATAATATATACGATATAATGCACTATAATATATACGATATAATGCACTATAATATATAAATGCACTATAATGTAATGCATATAATATATATATACGATATAATGCACTATATATGCACTATATAATATATGATATAATATACGATATAATGCACGTTAGAGGATGTTACCCGCATTATTATCTTGATAAAGCTAAATTTAAACGAAATAATGATACAAGTCTTATTTTTGATAATGAAAAGCACGGAGAACGTAAAGCTTAACTTAAGCTTTACGTTGAGCTTAACTTAAGCTTAATGAATCCTCGATTCAAAGATGCATTTGCATTTTTTCTTGAAATGCAAATAAATATTTAGGATTCATGTGTTCAAGAAATCCCCAACATTCTCCGGTTTTTAGCTCATTGCACATTTCTATTGTAAAGGCAGTTGGAAAAACCTTGTTTCGTTTCTCTACTTTGTAATCTAGTCACGACTTGTTCGCCCTGTTTTTTGTAAAAACAAACCAAATAAAATGCATAGTAAATTTATTGCTAACGTTGATATTATTTTCCTTGTTTTCTGTTCCTTTTACCTGTTTACAATTTTAAAGGCTTTTTTTCATGATATTATTCTGGTCCCATTGACATGATCTAGCCTCGAACTCTGGGGAGAGGAGGGGCTACAATTCCAACTCAATACTCATTTGAAATTATTTTTTTGTCTATGGGAGAATAAGCCAATCCTAGTGCTTCCTAACTACGATAAAAAGCAGTTTAGAATGACGTTGGTACTTTTGTTATCGTTTCAATGGGAGTGAAGATAGTTTAAGAGCGAAATATTACAGAACCAATTATCAACAAAGTTACAAATAGTTCAAAATGAATTTATAAATATTTGTTTTAATTCATTATTACAGTAGACAGAACAAAAATAATAAATTAAATTGTTTTTTCCAAATAGTTTACCACCTGGGGCTATATTATTTTCATATTCATTGATAAACGAAGGTTTGTTTGGATTGTTTGGTAAAAACACATCTGAAATGATCTTGCGTGAAAAAAAAAGAAAAATAAGAAAGAGCAAACACGTAGTATGATATTTACAATAAACACTAATAGAGTTATAAACATTAGTTACGTTTAATAAATAATTTTTCCTTTTTTTGCTTAATTTTCTTGTTTGTCCTCTAGATTTCTTCTTTTTTTCTGTTTTCCTTCATTTTCTTACTCCTTACTTCGCATCGATATTTTTCTCTTTCTTCTTTTCTCTACTTATTTCTTTGTTTTTTTTATATTATCTTTTGTTTCTGCTCTCTGCTTTATTTTATAATCAAACAGATTTTGGAATGTACTAAACTATATTTTGTATGATTTGAACTCTTCCTAAGATACAGGGTGTTTACAAAACCTTTGTGCAATTTTAATCGTTCATAATTTTTTCAAATAAAGTCATTCGATTAAAACGAAAAAGATTGGTTGATGACGTAACACTACGCAATATAAATGAATTTAAGAACAACGTTTTAGGTGTAAGAGAAAAAATTTTAACACATTATTCGACGTACGTTTCGGACGGGCAATGGCCGTCCCTCGTCAGGAATTAGAGCTATCCCAAACTAAAGAGCACTGAAATGTTACTGTATCAGAACTGAAGTGTTGCCGTATCGGAACTGAACTATTGCCGTGTTTACCGGTCCATATGCGCGATACTAACTCCATCTGTTATTGACAAAAGGAAACTAGTAGAAATTGAAGCGCGATTTGATGTTTGAAGGATAGAAATTAAGTTTTTCCACGCCTGGCTAAAACTCGGAGTCGTCTTGTGATCAGTGATGATATTTGCAGAGTTGAGATTTATAAAGAAGGCTTTCAAAAAATTCAGTTCGTGTTGCGATTTCGATTGACGGATAATTGACGCCACTTGGAAATTGAATTTGTGTTTTTTCTCCCAGCAATGAACTGCGATGGAGAATTTATTAAAATCAGCCTTTGAAACGTAACGTCGATGTTCTTTAATTCTATGCAGTAAAGCTCGTTCAGTCTGGCCGATGTAGGATAAATTACATTGGCAAAATATTTGGTATACTCCCCAGCGTTGTAGTGTAGGGAGTTCATCTTTAAGTTTAGAGGGCTGGATTTTATTGAAAGGGGAGAATACGACCTTAAACTTTGCACTTTTAAGAATGTTTGCAATAGAGCAGCTAATTTTTGGGAAAAACGGGAGTACCAACAACCGGAGTGTTCAATGTCAACGTGGTTAGAAAGCGTGGTTTTTGGCGAGAGTTTGGTGAATTTAGCAACGGCCAAATGGATGACATTGGGGCTATAATCTCTATCGATTGCGACTGATTTTAAAAATTAAGTTCTTCAGAAAGTGTGGAGGAAGATGAACAAATTTTTAAGACGCGGTTAACATAAGTACAGAAAGTCGCCACTTTTTTGTTTAAGAGGATGACAAGATTTGGCATGAGGAGGGAGTAATACTGAAAATGGTTTTCTGCAAACTGATGTGATGAAATGGCGCCCTGCTTTCTTAACAAAAACATCAAGGAAGGTAGGACGCTGTCCTTCTCAATATCAAGCGCACATTCAAATTCTATGTTTTTGTCAGTTGAGTTAACAGAAGGAAGGATCAACATAATTGGATCAGGTGGACCCTCCCATCGTCCACGTACCGGTGCCAAAATTTGAAAGTGATATTTTTAAAAAGTTTAACTTCAAAAGTGTGCATGTGAATGTCAAACAAAAGGTTCAGTTCCGATATGGCAACACTTCAGTGCTGTTTAGTTTTGGATCACTCGAATTTCTTACGAGGGACGGCCAACGTCTGTCCGAAACGTACGTCGATTAATGCGGTAAATTTTTCTCCTACGCACAAAATGTTGTTCTTCATAAATCTACTTAAATCCATAACAACGAATATTTATATTACTAATAAATTTGACATCCACGTATTATCAACTTATTCTACAGCTATTTTTGTTTAGGAAAAAAAGAGGCACCGTCCTCATCCCGCATTCGAACTAGGGCCCCCCAGTTAAGCCCGCGGTGTCTTAACCTGCTAGACGAATGAGGACAAGAACAAACGCATTTTTTCTCCGTATATTAAGTTGTAAGGTATTATTACCCTTCACAGGGATAACACAATTGCCAAATAATGGTCAACACACAAAGCCACCGGGGCGAGATTTTTGTGAGTTTTTCGTGGGGGATTTTTTATTACAAATAAATTTGACACCCACGTATTAGTAGCTCAAACTAGAGCTATTTTTGTTTAGGAGAAAAAGAGGTTTTACCCTAAACAAAAATAGCTAGCTAATTTGAAATTTCCTGTGAAGTTACAGCTTTTCTCTGTTTCAAGTCTGCCAAAATGTTCAAAAATGCTATAGCTCAATATAAAAGTCGCATCCTAGATTGCATTAATGAAGAAGGGAGGTGAAATAATTATAGTTTATACTTGCATATATAACAACATAATGTTTAGTGTGTATAATGTCATTCTTATGTTAATTGTGTGACATGTAGAAAAAGTTATTCACGTTTAAATACGCACAAGGATGTTATAAACACATTGTACACATCTTCATCTATTTTTTATTGATTATTTCCGTTCTTTTTTTTTTCATTTTCTTGTTGCATTTGCCAAAATCTTTGCATCCCCCATATTGAGTGGAGTATCATATATACTGGTGTGCAAAAATTAAGGACGAGATGGAAAAAGTAACCAACCGAAAGACCAATCAGGAGACTGCCTAGGGTCCTACACGGTAGGGCATTTGCGTATACGCATCATGATGTAATGTGGGCGTGTGGGTAGGGTATAAAGCACGAGGGCGGTGGAGGAGCAGCATTTCAGTGGAAGCTACTGCACAGTCGTGTGTACATCGGTTTGAACAACGGCGAGTTGCTGTAGCAGTGTAAGATATCTAACGGATAGTCCCGTAGACAACATTTGGATGACTTTACTGTGTGTTCGCTCTCAGTTGGTGTCTGATACCGTTAGCAGACGGGTTAGTCCATTGCAGTTTAGGGAAGGGCGTCTTGCCGAAACTGGTTTTTTGCGCCAGAAAAACCAGTTCCTCCAAGACGGCCTTCCCTAAACTGCAATGGACTAACCCGTCTGCTAACGGTATTACACACCAACTGAGCGCGAACGTACAATACTCGAGGTCGAATCATTGGAAAGTTGGAAGAAGGTCAAATTGTGGCCGAGGAGCTCGTAATCGTGTGGACGGCATTTCGAATGACAGGAACAGTTGTCCGAAGGTTTAATGGTGGTTGTCCATGAGCAATCACGGCAAGGGAGGATCGGTATCTTGTTCTACAGACGGTGAGAGATCGACGGCTGACAGCGGGTGAAATCGCAAGCCACATGCAATACACTACTGGACGGCTGCTATCGCATTTTACCGTGACTAGGAAACTGCACACAGGTGGTTTATTCGCTCGGCAACCAGTAACGGTGTGTGCCATTGACTCCTACCTATCGGGGAAGGCGTTTTTTGTGCTGCCAGGAACAAAAAGAATGAGGAGCTCAGCAATGAGGTCGAGTGCTGTTTACGGATGATAGTCGATTTAGTCTCATTAGCGATTCTGGATGTCTATACATCTGGAGAGAGAGCGGGGAATACGCAATCGCCTCTCCAACATCGTCGAAAGACTGCTTTGGAGTTCGCAGAATACTCGTTTGGGGAGGCATAATGCTTGGTGGTCGTTCGGAGCTCCACATCTTCCAAGGAGGTTCAGTCACTGGCGATCGCTATTGTACCATAGTTCTCCTTCTTCATGTCCATCTTTTCCGGGGTGCTGTGGGCCCAGAATTCCTCATCATGGATGACAACGCTACACCTCATCGTACAGCTGCTGTCGCTGAGCTGTCAGAGAGTGAAGATATTCATCGTATGGAATGGCCCGCACGGTCTCCGGACCTGAATCTAATAGAACACGTGTGGAATGTTCTCGGGAGATGCCTGGCAGCAGGTTGTCATCCGCCATCAATGATTCCACAGTTGCGATTGGCGCTACAAGAGGAATGGGCCATGATGCCTCAAGAGCTCGTCGACAACCTCGTACTGAGCATGAACAGACTGTGCACACACATCCTGCATTTCAATCAGGAATGATTATAATCTCTATTGAAAACTGTATTTGTCTTGCCTGCCGCCTGTCACATGGACGTTTCTGTCTTCTGTCCTCCTGTGCTGAAAGCCCACTTTTGAATAAAAGTCCTTTGTATCCTTTGGATTCCTTTCTTGGTCAGTTCGTTCACCGTTTCCATAATCTTACATTTCGGAAATATTATGGTATGCTTTGTACCCATTTGAAACACTGGAGAGTCAAATTATATGCTAAAAACTGTCCTGTCCTTAATTTCTGCACACCAGTGTATATGCAATATATGTTAAGGGAAAGGATGTGCTGAAACTATTGTTCAAAAACTATTATTCGCAATACATGTTCATTTACTATTATTATTATAGATATGTCTGTTTAAAATTATTGCATTTAACGCGTAATCGTAAAATTTTAATCGTTTATTCATCGATTGTCCCCCATTGCCCTTTGATGCAGCGTAATTAACTTGAGATGGGTAACTATATTTGGGGAACATAAAAGCAAGGCGTAATCTTAAAATTTTAATCGCTGATTAATCAATTGCCTTCCATTACCCACTGATTCTGCGTAATTAACCTGAGATTATCAGCTATATTTGGGGAATAAAACAATAAGGCGTAATCGTAAAATTTTAATCTTTGGTTAATCGCCTTCCATTACCCACTGATTCTACGTAATTAGCCTGAGATGATTAGCTATATTTGGAGGATAAGAGAATAAGGCGTAATCGTAAAATTTAAGTCGTTGATTAATCGATTGCCTTTCATTACCCTCTGATTCTGCGTAATTAACCTGAGATGATTAGCTATATTTGGGGAATAAAACAGCAAGTGTTAAAAAATTGCTGGCAATTGACACGTACGCAATCTACGTACAGGTGCTACATTCCGGCTCCTTCGGTTTCCACTTTCCCCGAGCGCATCTGGCAGTCCTGTTCCCGATATTGGAAACGTGTCCCCAACCGCAAATCACTTTCACCACAGTTCCTCTGGGCACCAAGTTGTTGCTTTCTTCGTCGGTTGTTAATCCGGATCTTCTAGATTTCTTTCGGAGTATACGCACTTCCATCCAGGGCGTTGTCGTTAACGGGGTGCAAAATTCTGAAAAATACAAGGAAAGAAAAATAAGAGGAAGAAACGCATTTCATATTTGAGAGATCTTGTAGCATTGGCGTACTGGAATGGGATCAAGTTTGATTGGCCCCCCCCCCTCAGGAAAACGAAAATTGCAAATGAATATAATTTGCGGAGTATGGGGGGCTATAATCCCTTCTGAACCCCCCTGGAGACCGGTTACGTCAAGGTTGCGCAGTCCCAACTTATTATATATGTACAGTAGAATGTATAAGAAGTAAGATATCGCTCACATTTTAGAGATGTCTGCAATAAATACAATTTCTTGTAAGATATTACCTTCTCAGGGATAATACAATTGCCGAATAATGGTAAACATACAAATCCACGGAGCAAGTTTTGTGAGTTTTCGTGGGGGAATTTATTATACAATAATTTTTGCCACCCACGTGTAAATTACAGCTCAAACTAGAGCTTATGTAATTTTGGAGAAAAAAGAGACGCTTTCCCCATCCTGGATTCGAACCAGGGATTTCGGGGATTTGCCAGTGCCTCGGTTTGTTTACTAAACCTTGCGTTTCGTTTCACACTGTGTGAAGCATTTTGTTTACAGATATTCATGAGCTTTTAATATACGAAAGGGTTATCGTCAACGGGTGATTAACACAGTGTCATACAGTGGTATAAAGATTCGTTTGCTATACAAAAAATCGGGGTTCGAATGCCACTGGTAAAAAATACATGTCGGTTTTCTGCTTCTCCGTATTTCGGGGATTTGATCGTCTGAGCAAACGGAGGTTCAGATTGCTCGAAAAATATTGGACTTACTTCAATATGAACTTATATGTACATACACCATAATGCACCAATATCGCGGCGCAAGAACCTAACGCAAGAAATATTATAACGATAGTAAAAAAGCAACTATGTATAATCCGTTCGTGGAAAGTTGTCCACCAGTCCCGTTTGAATTCAAGGGAGCTGAACTAACAGACGGGTTGTCTCATTGCAGTAGAGGTAAGGGCGTCTTTTCTAACTGGTTTTTCGCGATGCCCTTACCTCTACTGCAATGAAACAACCCGTCTGTTATTTCAGCTCCCTTGAATTCTAACGGGACTGGTGGACAACTTTCCGTGAACGGACTATATGCAAACTCTTCGTAGATAGAGATTTCTTGAAACCCATTAGCATGTGGAACAGGCAAAAATTGCCGGCCGACTTTAATAATAATATTATTATTAATCTATTGATTTACTTGGCAAACAATACACACAATATAATAACAAATACTATTCAATGTGCCGAGAAGGAGATGAGAGAAAGGGACAAAATGCTTTGTATAGAAGTTACATAGAAGACTTTACAAACACTTATATAGCCCATTTTTAAAAGCCCGATTTTATATAGATCAGTTCTTAATTGAAAAAAAAAAAGAAATGAATAAAAGCAGTCAGTTTAGAACAGCTGGCTTAAACTTCTTCTTTTTTCTTTCTTTAGGAATGCGTATTTTTTTTACAAATTACGATATTTTGTTTTAATGTGAATGTTCACTATTTATTATTTTGTGTATGTTAATGTTTTTGTTGTTATATTTTAATATTTTATTATATTTTTTATGTTGATTGGGATTAAAAAAATAATTACTGAGCTGCCGAACTTCCCCGTGAGAGTTCCGTCATATTTAAACTGCGTAGTAAGTCCAACGCCGCAATGCTGGCGCCTTGCATCCTTTAGTTACTAATTTGGCGCAGTATAGCCCAGATGCTCTTGCGCCATAAAAAAGCCAAACAAACAAACAACAATAGTTACTAAATGAAACGAAACACTGAAAAAAACCCACTTTGTAATTTTTTTTTCATTGTGAACGATGTTTTGCGACCACCTTTTCCAAATTTTTTATTTGTTTGGATTCTACCACAGTGGAGTGGGCCATGATTTTTCCAATGTGACCGGATGCGCAAAACGTATGCGCGTTCGTCATATTGAAAAAGCCGCCAAAGTAAACGTCTCGTCAAGTAGCACCAAAAAGTTACACTACCGTGTATAGAGCAAAACTAGTAGGACCATTTTTATAGAAACCGTGAACCTCCATATTACCTATGGAGTGGAATATCTCAAAAGGGCATTAGTTCAATTTCAGGGGCTAAACTGGACCCGTTTTTCCACCAGACCTCAAAAATCCATATACTTGCCGAGGAAGTGTTGTGTACACGGCTATAAGAAAGAGGTGTGCGTGAAAGAAATGCCTTGTTACTCAACATCCAAAACATTTAAAAAGTCGCCACTGAACTGTATTTTCGATTCTAGAAAGTTTCAGGTAAGATTTTATAATTTTTAGGAGATATTTGAATGTTTCAAAATTAAAATTTGGCATGAGTAATAATCGTATACAAGGGTGCGCATAAAGTAAAGTAATAAATATAACAATGGGGATAAGAGTTTGGTATAATATGCGAAAAATAGCAAGTATTTGGAAGAGAATACGTTGTACATGTCGAGGGCCTATTCTGAAAGATTGATTACATTTGATAGATTGAGAACTTTGAGCTTGTTGTTATTATACAGTTTTTATTTTATTCTGTTTTTAAATATATAGTGAAATTTTACTTTCTAAGAGTTAATAATTCAGTTTTAAACAAGTCGCAGAATATATAATTTTAGATTACCTTCGGAAAATTTGGTATTATATCCCGTAAAAAATGTTTCAGAACTTGAATATAGAGACTTGGTTTGTAGTGAAAATTTAAATTATAGACGTTTATACTATTTCTAATTTCTTTACTAATCAAACCATATTTGGAGGATATAACAGAGGACCAGGTTCCCCCTTCTTCCAAGATTTTTGTTTTTGTTTTTCGCTTGACCAAGACATCGTTAAACACCATGGAAAATCATATTCGTAATGGATATATAAATATTAATTTTTACCACTACCTTTAAAAGCATTCGGCTCTCGCATTAAAAACTCGTGAACTTAGAGTTCTTTTCATATATCAACGAAATAGAAAATTTTAATATTGGTTATATAGTGAACTCTTGGTTTTACGAAGTCTCATGGACTTCAAAAGAGAAAAAGTTCGTAAAATCGGAAGTTCGCAAATAGGAGTTGTCTTTAGTTATATGGAGTTCGTTTTAACGAAGCATCATTTCATAAAAACGCGGGTCCACTGTACCAGCTTATTATTTGTCTTTGTAAATACGATCTTCCAAATCCCGTGAGCTACTATATAATGCAGTATATCGTCATATTGCATATATATTATAGTATTACGTCATATTAACTGCATAACTAATTTTATTTACAGTGCATACCAAGAAAACTTGTTTATTAAAATTTTTGCCATTATAATTTTAATTCATTTTCATTTTAAAACTTTGTATACGGTCTCGCGTTACTTGACGAAGAATAACCCTTGCTGTGTCCTTGCGTCATAAAATACAACAGACCTATTTATTAAAATAACAGTTTTTGCGTAAGTATTGAGGTACATCCTGTACCAAAAATAACTTAGGTAACGAACCTTCGAAGGTCAGGTGTTTCATGCACCCTTTGGTACTAAGGCCTTCAGCCGTGTTTCAATCCAAGGTTACATAGGTCTGGGAACGTGTAGATTTCAGTGTCAGTATCCTGGCCAAGGTTGAATTCGATCTCGGAGGGTCCTTTTGGAGGTCGGCGGTGCAAACCGAAGGTCATTGATTCGGAAATGGAGAGAAAAATTAGGGCATGGGGGGTAATGGACGGGCCCAACGTGTTTTTTAGGACAAGGGGGTTCTACTGGCACCTTTCGTTCGGAGAAAGATGGACTCGACTTTTGAAAACGCTTTAAGGTGTTCACCACCCCTCTGGACATAACTTGAACTAACCCAGTTGCTCATTTGTGTGTAGTCGGGCAGTTTTTTTTTTTTTTTTTTTTTTTGGTAGCTTATCATTTATATATGAAAATAAAGCACAACATAAGCCAAAAATAAACACAATTAATATCATTGCTAATAAATTGATGTATTACTATGTTTGGCGCGGTATATTTCAGATGCCCTTGCGTCATAAAAATCCAAACATATATATATGGTTTTTTTTCAATCGGAGTTATTCGTTATCGTTTATATATCGAATGAGTAACGGATAGCACAATTAATATAGTTTGTAATATTAAAAATTGTGTTTTATGACACATGACATATGTAATAGAGCGATGTAACAAAATCTCGCCGCCCCCCGCAATAATGTTTTGGTGCTCCCTTTTAAGAAAATTAATTTGTTTATGCATATATGAAAAAAAAAAAAATGTAGAGATATATATAAAATATTGTTGTGTCTTCTATAAGAAAGTAACCGGCGACGCATTTCAGTATTTTAAACAGAACACATGCCTATTAGTCACCTGTTTATGAGGTAGTGTTCTGGCGCAAAGCATCTACTATAGCTTCAAAACTTGTCTACCTTCTATAATTTTCGCTCCCTGCGGTGGCGCAGTGTGGTAACGCGTTCGCCTAGTACGCCGTTAATCCGGGTTCGACTCCCAACAGTGTACAAAGAACGCTTACTCAGAGATCTCATAAAAAGATCGCACTGCTCACTGTAGTCCGGGGTTTGGTTCCCTAGGCCATAAGAGGTTCGGATTCCTCGGAAAACAGTAGGTCCCGGCGCAGCATGACCATTGTAGTCTTTGAGCCGTAAAACCACAAACAAACCTCTATAATTTTCGGATGTTGAGTTCAATTTTAAAGGCAATAAAAACAGCTAAAGTAAATACGCGTAATGAGTTTGCCACAGTTGGAAACCGTTCATTTTATTTTATATTTTACCTAAAGATTAAAAAAAATCCTTATTAACTAAAAAATATAATATCTTTTACTTATAAATTTTATGGAAATAAACGACGGCAAAAGGGGGACCCCTCTTTTTCCTGGAGGACTTCCCGCTTTATAGGGGCTATCAATAAGCCATTGATGAGGTATATATGTATTTTAAGCATTTTAGGTTAAATCTGTTTATTTAGCAATTAAAAGCAGCAAAATGTACGTCCGCATCCACACAGAACATTAAAATACATTCTATTTCATAATAACATATAATTTGAACATCATTAGCGCCTGCTAAAAATATAAAAATAGCAATATTTCCCACTGTACGGAAAATATTTTTAATCTGACAATATGTGATTTCTCTCTAAGCATAAAAACATATATCACATTAAAGCTAAAGTAATCGTTGAAATATTAATGGGCCTTGTGGTGATGTAATGGTAATGCATTCGTCTGGCCTGTCGTTAACCCTGGTTGCACTCCCAATGGCGTCTAAATGGAATGCTTATGGACATACAACTCACTGTAGTCCCGGAGTTGGTTCCCTAGGATTTAAGGCGTTCGAAATCTTGGGAAAACCGTAGGTTCATACCATAAGCCTAAGCAGTGAGAGATTAGAGCTACAACTCACATATTCCTATGTTAAATATACAAAATTTCATTGCAATGGGGAGGTTACAATCCCCATCAACATCCCAACTGCGTACGTCAATGGTTTAGACGCAGCATGACCTTTGCTGTCTTTGCGCCTTAAAGAAAACAAGCGCAAAAGTAATTTGCTCTATTAAGTAATATGTTGTACAGGAGAACAATTCCATCAAATAATAATAACGCTTAACACATTTTTAAATAATATCGATCTTTAATCCATACAGTACATTATTATTGATTATATAGCTAGTATTATTTTATGGTTTTGGCGCAGTATAGCCCAGATGCTCTTGCGCCATAAAAAAGCCAAACAACCAACCATTATTTTATGGATTACATAGCTAACACTATTTTATGGCTTACATAATATATTAAATGGTCAATATAATTAAAGCGGTAATATGACTTAGGTAAATTTGCATATAATAGAATAACAATAATTTTAATAACTAGCACAGCTTTCCCTTCGCTTTCCAGACCGTGTTCTTCTAACTTGCCATTAATCTGGATTTGATACTTTAACGGCGCCAAAAACAAAAGGCGCTTACTTAGCAACTATTCACTTCAGTCCAAGGGTTTGGTTCCACGGGCCCTAAGAGATTTAGAGTCCTTGAAAAAATGTGGGCCCTGGCGCAGGGTGAACCTTTTTGACCTTGCGCCATTAACACGTTACCCTCGATTCGTAATAATTAGAAAGACTCGCTTTAGGCTGACATAAGTACGAGGTAATGGTGAGTACCGGTAATCATCGTGCTATATTTAATACTTAACATGAACACTAACATGCACTAACTTTTAGATACACTTTCTGAAGATTTTAAGCCTATTGGGAATTGAACAAAGATAGTGGTCGTGGATATTGTACTTCTGGAATGCAATGCTTGTTGATGATATAATACTCCACATTAGGGAGTCGGGGCCCTGATTCGTGTCAATCGATTACTGAACTGTTTTTTTAAAAATAAGAACTGGAACTGATTAGTTTTTGTTTGGACACTGAAGTGGGAATTTGTGATTTTAATAAACTAGGCATTAAAATTTTTACAGCTCACCACGGATGGAGACAATCATCTCTTTCTTGATCAGTTCATTGGCGTAGCTAACCCCAAGTTCTAGGCAGGAGAAGAGGCTATAACCTCAACCCAATTCTTAACGCATATAAAATCGAAAATTACTATTGAATGATTAGGATGATTAAACCTTCCCTAGGGGAGATGCTTTATGTCCTTCTGATTTTTCCAAATAATTATGCCAATATATGCTTGAATAAGAACGTATAGTTGTTATAACAATGTGTGTAAAATTTGGTTTCAAAATTGTCCTAAAAACACTCATATCTTTAACAAGTTATTACCATAAATTTATTTTATGGACCAGCATTATATTTTCACTTTTGTGAAAATTACGAATCGGCAATTGATAAAAGCTGACAATGAAAATGTTAATTTCGGAAGGTTAGTGGAGAAATTCCGGAGTAAATCTATCAAGACAAACGTAAATTCGTTTCGTATTTTCGAATCATAATTTGTTGATTTGTTGACACTTTACCTACCGCTTGCAACTGAAATGTATACATCGAAAAGACTGAACGATTCGAGTGCAGATTATATGAGTTCTTCACAAATAACAGCGATACTTCGCAAAAAGGCATTCACGCCAATTAATAGACTTCGGCGCTACAAATGCTGGCAATCGAAAGACCGATTAATAGGTTGCCGGTGGTTAAGGGTTGGTGAAAAATAACTTATTAATAGGCTTCCGGTAGGTAAAGTGTTAAGAATATAGATTGAAAAACACATAAAATATTCATACTGATAAATATGCTGGAATTGGATGGCTTAAAACTGCTGTGGATATTGTAGCAGATTATTCAATTGTTAACCCACGAACAGGCGCGCCGATTAGAGGAACGCGAGAACGCGCGCGGGGTGTTTTGCACCCCATCTGATTATATAGCATTATTTCATTAAAAACGTCCAATTTTACAGGGAACAATAAGTGGAATTTGGCCAGTTTCAGAAGCAAGGGTGGACGGTTCTTTTTCACATATTGTAAGTTGTGGGATGTGAAACATCCCGCAAGCCTACTCGCGAGTTAAATTTATTACCATTGAACACGTTTGTAAAAAGTACGAAGGGATCCTCACTTTATCTCGTTAAAATCGGGTTAACATTAAATTTTAAAAAAAGAAAGCCTAACAAGAAAGCGTAAACGAATAGCAAAATTTACGTATTCTATGCATATTAAATATTTAAACATCAGAATTTTGCGTATTTTTGCCTCACTCTGTTATGATATGGATTGGTGAACGGGTAAGTTCTCATTGCTTCTGTGTTTGATTCAGGATTGTTTACAGCTTGTATTTCAATTGCAATATTTTCAGGAGTAGAAATATCAGATGCCGAATTAAAAAAAAGTAAAAAAAAACCGGAAAATCTATTTTTGGTCATGTCGCTCGCTATAATGGGTTTCCTGTCGCAATAGTTTACATCCTATATATGTTAGGCTATATGTAAACCGACAAATGTTTTATTTTTCTCATTATAACGGGCTGTTAGTTGTAACCAAGCTCGCTATAAACAGGTTAGGATGCATTATTTAATTATAATTTAAAATTCTGTTGCAGCCAATGTAAGTGTTTATACACCTCCATCGGTAAAATAATTACGTTACTTATATATTAAATATACTTTTATATTAAAAAAGAGGATTCAGCACTGCAAACTCCTTCGGTTGTGACCTTTTCCGAGATTCTTGCTCCCACAAATCGTGAGGACAAATTCAAACCAAAAAAGTTTTTTTCGGAAATTAAAATATCGAAGAAAGGTGTATAAAGAACGTTATGCATGAGGAGGTAAATGGCAGTTCTTAGAGGATTGATGAAAATGACTGCCATTGGAGGTTTGACCGTATAGGCGAGACCAGAGCTGACGCCATCTTGATTAGCCACCGAGGAGGTGATGCCAGATAGAGATGAGTTGGGGCTCATTTTTTGAAGTCTGAGCCCGCCCGAGCCTGAAACTTTAAACATAACTTTAACCCCTTGACGAACAATTTATTCGTAGATTCTAGAAAAAAGTTTTTACAACACACTATTTAATATCATTAGAATTTTTATATTTAAACGTTTTTCTACAATCCTCGAAAACGAATCACATAATTGTATTCTTTGGAAAATTTCGATATGCAAAAGAAAGTTTTTGGCTTCACTTCCATCTGTCTGATGAGCACGGCCCGGCCCAGACCGAGTGCGTTTCAGGCCTGGACTCGGGCTTGGCTCATCTCTGCTGCCAGAGCCCTGCAAAATGGAAACACTCAGTGGTAAACAAAGGTCCAGGCTACCACGTCAATTTGCCTATTGCTAAAATCAGACTTGATGAGCGTGTTGATTTTTGACTTAACTATTTTTGTCATGGTAAAATGGTTGCCTACCATGAGGACCATCCAGGTTTCATTCTATAAGGTACGAAGCGCCTGTCGGTTTTTTCACAGTCCGGGTTCGATTCCCTGTGTGCAAGAAGTTTGAATTGCTTGGAAGACTGCTGGCCTTGGCTCATCACCGTTATTGCTGCCCTTATCACGTGAAACACAAGCTTGATTTACCTTTCTGATTTCTTGCAGTTTTTACTCTGTTCCAAACTCTGTCTTTTCGTATCCGTCTCTGTCTTCGGACTGCAGCTTCTCTCCTGTCTCTTAGCGCTCTCCGGTTTAACCGCACTTGCGGGTGTGATCCACGAACGCATTCCGGAAGTTCTGGCGGACTCCATTTTCCGTCTACACATGTAGCTCCGGGCGGTCCATCCTGTATAATAAAAATGAATTTTCACGTTACAAATACAAGATTTATGCATGAGTATAGGGACCAGACACGTAGCCAGACAGGGGATATAGGGGGCTGAGCTCTTCCTTGGAAAACATTTTTTCTCGAAATAAAATATTGCAGAATTTCATTTAAATTTTTTTGTTTTGTACGAAATTGTACATGACAATGGAAATTGTTCTTTAACGTTAAAAATGTATTCAAAATAGCTTTCTACGGTAGATCTTGTGTATGTAATTTTTTTTATATACGTTTGAATCTTCATATACTTTATAATAAGGATTGGGGAAATTATAGAGAGGTATACTAAAACTTGTAAGTTTTCAATGTAAAAATTACGTTAAATATATATTAGTCTGCTTGTATATTTAGTATTATTAAATATATTAATAAAATACATAAAAACATTTACGAATTTTAAGCCCCTCCTGTAGCTTTTTGTACCCCTTGTAACTTTCAGAACACCCTGTAACTTTCAGAACCCCCTGTAAAGGGCGCCTAGTTACAGACCTGGCAGGGACGACTACACGTGCGAGCTATTAATATGGCTTTTCGTTACTATGTCCAAAACCGTACAATCGCGTCTATAAAGAAAACGTTAGAAGCCGAAAATAATAGTTAAAATATGGAGTAAGAGGCGATGACGTAACAAAGAATATGACGTCAATAATTTTATGATGATCATAATTAATATACGAATATGTGCACCTGACTTCAGACAAAATACTAAATGCAAACTTGATCTTTTGCATTGAGTTAAAAAGGCTGATGTATCGAATATTCCTTTGGCTGTATAAATTAGTTCAGAATAACATTCACTGGACACCGTGACCTACTCGCAACGACATAAAGTATAGAAATGTGTAAAAATACAGGGTGACCTTAAGTAAACGAGAAGCGTTCAGTGTCCAATAGCGAAAAATCTAGCACGCCAAACTGGATAAAATTTGGTGTACACACTCCTCAAACCATGAGATTTTCAATTTTAAGAACACAATAATAAATACATTAAAAAATAGATCAAACGTTTGCAATCAATGAAGGAAATAGGCGCTAAAACGTCGCCCTTGTTCATATTTTCATTAAAAAACAGCAAAATTATACAAATTTTAGTACATTGAAGTCAGTGACCATAAGAAAAGTTTAAAATATGCTTCGCATTTGTTCGATAAAACTAATGCTCTACATTAGCACAACGTGATTGTGATTTGTTGGTAGAATCCTGCTATCAAGGAAGTGGCAATACTAATTCCACACTTGGAATAATTCTAATTTCTTTTAGCTAAAATTCTATGGCCCCACTAGTATGTACATCAAATTTGATTCAATTTGGCCTACTAGATTTTTCTCTATTGGGCTCAAAACACCTATCGTTTACGTATGGGACACCCTGTATATTATTTTTGTCATTTGCGTATGCATTTCATAAATTTATTTTTGGGGCGTAAGGACAGCAAAGGTCTTTCTGCGTTGAGACATACAGTTTCCCGAAAATACTGAACCTCTTCGGCCAAGGAAATCAAACCTCGGACTAATATGAGCAAAAAGTCATGTGTTCTACAAAACCATTGGGAGTCGAATCCGGCACGATAAAGAATGCATTATTACCATGGAGGGGAGTGGACCGACGTTTTTCCGAGGAAATCGAAACTCCTGGAATCTAGGAAATCAATCCCCGGACTTTATAACGATCAGTTAACCAGCAAAGCCTCGTTTACATTCAGCCCACTTTCCTGGCAGTGAGCAGGGAAGTGAGCATGAAAGTGGGCAGCTCGAGTATATAAACATGTCACTTGCGCTGACCATGCCCCTGCCGCTCCCTTCGTTGGCTGTTTTTGTGCGGAAGTCAAAGGACCGGCAGCGTGAGTGAGTATTTACATTCTACTCTCTCGCTCAGGAGGCAGAGTTCTGAAGCTTAAACCATTTCTACGTCCTCCATTGCTCGAGGTCGAAAGCCAAGTAAGTATGAAGTGGCACTGTAAACACTCACTGCCTTTGATGCTGCCACAAAAGTATTTTAGGAAGTAAATACAGCAGCGTGAGGAGCAATGGCTGAATGTAAACATAGCTTAACGTTTCTTTTTCTCTGCCTGCTGCTGCATCATTGGACGTAGAACCGGGATTATTTCTACGCTAGAAGCGTGTGATGCTACTGCGCCATCGCAGGGCCAATGAATTTAAGAAGCAAAAGCGCTTCAACTAGTGGCGCTATGCTACCGCATTAGCAGAAATTAAAAATTACTTATATATAAGGCGCTTACTTATTATTATTAGTACTTTATTATTATTATTACTTATTATAAGGCGCAGAATGACCCTTCCTGTCCATAAAAATAAAGACAACCAATTTTTGACTAAGTGTTTGAAAAAGTAAAAAATTCATGGAAAAACACATACACACATGTAGAGTAAAATCTGTGTATTACCAGGGACGGACTGGGTCCTTTCAAAGGGCGCGAGTTCTATGGCCCACGAGGGCGCACCGCCCAGTTCGCCCCTATCGCTGCATGAACTTAGTTGACATTGAACCGTAAAATAGCCGATAAATTGCTTAGAAATATGAATTAACGTACCTTAAGGGTGTAGTGGCGGTCACATTCGTACATGATCTGCCTGTTGTCGGCCACTTTTCTCACATATGGTCTGTAGTCATACATGCCCATGTAGCCAATTAATAGCACGCGACCGTTTGCCACTACCCCAGGGAAGGGACAATAGGCTGAAATTAGACATAAATTACATTTGTTTATCATTGGAAATAAATCTGGAAGATACAAGTGACAGAACTTTTTTCAAGGAAAGCATTCATTTACAGCTGATTAGGTGATAATTACGAAATGGATTCATTCAGTAGCCGTAAACTAGAATTTGTCGAATTGTCTTATTTAAAGCAAGAGCATTTGACAACAGACTTCAAAACTGCTGTATCTTACAAACACTAGATATATACTATTGGAATATTAACTGGAGGTTATATCGGAATGTCAACTGCAGGTTATATGGGAATGCTAATTACATTCTATATTGTGTTTGATTAGAATGTTAATTGCATACTATATTGTGTTCAGTGGCATGCGGTCCATAGAAGCAATGTAAGCATTGCTTGCCTAATATCAATTTGAAACACATTTCCATTGCCAATTTAAATTAAGGGAAACTTAATTATAAAAGTTCAACAAAATCTGTGTTGCGTACCTGAAATTTTGTCAGAGGTCAAATTAACTACCTCGCAATTTTTCGTCACTGGGTGGCGCCACATTCTGAGGGTGAGACTGACGTCGGATCAAAAGCAATGCAATTTCTGCTTTCCAGCCATAAATGTTTAACTATGGACCTCTAGGGATCCCGCTCCGGAATCATTTTAATGCCATCGTATTTTTATTTCCCATTTTATCGTGTTTTTTGCTTGAAATCTGTGAGTTCGTCAAATTAAACCTCAATTAAATTTATAAATACTAATTGTTTTAATTTTTTTAAGCCGCGTAAGCGTGAAATAATTTTTATCTGATCAGCAATTTTCTAATCATTTACGTTAGCGATAATGCTGACATCTAGTAGTATAGATACGAATTTTTATTGCATTTGTCAAAGTCATCCTCTCTCTGTGTTGAAAAAAAATTTTTTTCTTACAAATATGAAAAAGAACTCCAACTTTCACAAAAGTGTTATTTATATATTTGCCAAAAAACAGAAGACTGGGATATTTTTTATATAAGTAGGACCAACTGTAAAGTACTACAAAACCATAAAATTTACTTTCTTGTTTACATATCCCAAAAATAGGCATATTGCTTGCCTAAAGGAAAATGTCACCGCACGCCACTGATTGTATTCGATTCGAATGTTAATTTTATGCGTTATTGCTCTTCCTAAAATAGAACAACGAATCTTCTGCCATGTGAATTGTATGCATTCCTCCATGCATGTTAATATTTTTCTGTGTCATGAAAAGCGAAATATAACGAATCTCCCAATTACTGTGATTTCCAGTCTCATGTATTAGTCCAACTAATACATTTAAAGCGATGGCCAGTAGATGGAGCCACTATCTATTATCTTGGTGGTAATTTTTAAGTAGATTCATTGTTTTAAAGAGTTATTCATTTATTTTGAAAGGAATATATAAAATATAGCATTTGTACTTGTTTGTTATTCAACTGATGTTTCTGTAAAACTACATTGGAGGAAAAGTTTGGATAATAATGAAGTAATAAGCTTGACTTACGGCTCTTTTCGTATTTTTTCTTCCTCAGATTCAATCTCAATTTGAAATTTAATCTGAAGGAGTTTATACGATTATTCGTAGTATTTGCACAGTGACTCACGTAGTACGCACTCGCTCGCTTCGCTTGTTCAGTGTTTTGGGCTAAAAGGCTCATATTTGTATTTTAGTCATGCGGGCCTTAAGAAAGAAATCAAGGAAAGTGGTAGATATCGCCACGCATGAAGATTTGCATATATCGGATATAATAAAAAATATACTATTTCCAAAACAGTTAATATCGTAATTAACATGTGCATATATACTTTATTGTGCCTTTTATTACTATAGTAATAGTTTAGTAATACGTAATTAACCGGTTTTTTTTTAAATAAACGTCGTAGGGTTTCTCCACCTTTATACTGAAAATAGAATTACTAGATTATCAGAGATACCCTTTATTTCAGATAATTGGAGTTTCCTGTACTGGTTAAATGTTCCAGTTTAACAATGTACGGTTCAAATGTAGTTTACCTTGGGGGAAAAAAAGCTAAAAAATGCAACAAAAATAAGTGGCTTCTGACTCAAAAACCGATGGAAAATCAGTGGAAACAAAAGCATGTGCGATACCATTTTGGTGTACGCTAGTTCTGAATTGTCTGCAGCACCAAGTAGACATGGATAATAGTCTACAGCATCACGCAGACGTAGATAATCGTTACTTAATAATTTTCGACACCCAAGTAGAAAGAAGCTCAAACTAGAGCTGTTTTTTGTTTAGGAGAAAAAGAGGCGCCGTCCTCATCCTGGATTCGAACCAGGGTTCTTCCGTTTAGCTCCAACAACTGAAAAAAAACCCCTCTCGTTTGAGCTTCTTTCTACGTGGGTGTCGAAAATTATTAAGTATATAAATTCCCCCACGAAAACTCACAAAAAACTTGCCCTGGTGGCTTTGTGTGTTAACCATTATTTGGCAATTGTGTGACCTCTGAGAAGGGTAATAATATCTCATATAGATAATCATCTAGAGCACAAGCAGACGTAGATAATCTGCAGCACCAAGTAGACGTATATAATCTGCAGCACCAAGTAGACGTATATAATCGTCTGTAACACCAAGTGGACGTAGATAATCGTCTATAGGACCAAGTAGATGTAGATAATATGTCTACGGGACCAAGTAGAAGTAGACAATTGTCTACAGGACCAAGTACACGTAGATAATCGTCTTACAGACGCTCGCTTTATATAACTTCAAACCAGCGCAATGAGTTATCGCGCTAAAAGAAAGGGCGATAGCGGAGTTTGATTTTCTGCACAGAGCTTGGGAATATAATAAATAGCAATAAATTTTCCATCTGGGGTTGTCTCCTAAGCTTTTACGAATATTTAAGCGCGGAAACAATACAAATGAGATGAATATAAAAATAAATTTATAATATTTTTGATATATTGAAAGGGATAAGACACAAAAAACAACGTTTTAGAAGCGTATTTATGTCAAGATTGAGTTCAATCTACGCGTTTCGGGCGATAAAAGTTCGCCTTCTTATCAAAAAAGTTAAAGCGATGGTTGTGTTCGTGGCTGTGAACAGCAATGGATGATTTGTGCACCTCACCTTTCTCAACGTATCGGCGATGTTCTTTCAACCGATGCATGAGGGCACGTTTTGTCCGTCCGATGTAGGAAAGTCCGAACTGGCAAAAAATTTGATACACGCCCCAGCGTTGGAGTGTGGAAATGTTATCTTTGAGTCTAGAGGGCAAAATCTTGTTAATAGGCGAGAAGGTAACTTTGAATTTGGCTTGCCGAAGGACTTTGGCA
>QLNU02013614.1:18092862-18111145 GCA_006491805.2 Dysdera silvatica
GAGGCCTATATATTACAATAATAATAACTCCTTGGGTGTACAGGATTAAGAGTTCAATTTCAGGATATATGCCACGCCATTGCGACAACTCCTTGAACACCATACGTCCGTGTATAAATATCGCAACACCACCTCCATGGCCGTTTTCACGGGCAAGTGAAACCAGCTCATAAGCATCAAGGCTCATCACGAAGCCCGGGTAGAACCAAGTCTCAGTCACACATAGAACATCAATTGTAGTGGAAATATTCGACAGAAACAATACGCGACGAACACAACCATCGCTTTAACTTTTTTGACGCTCGTATCATCCACCAACCTCATTCACCACTTGAACTGGACTTCGCCGAAGCTTTCTTCATTAACATGTTTCGTGATTCCATTGTGAATGACCACAGCTCAACTCCTTCCTTCAGCTCAGCTTGGCGAAATGTACTCCACCTAACTCCTTCTGATATTAATCCATAGTCCCGCCATAATTGCCACCTCTACTAACAGACAGCCAACTTTTCCACAATTTGGTAATTTCTGGGAAGAGTGGCCGCACTACAAAAACCACGTAGTACTTGACTTCCTACTTTTGGAAGTCAACATTTCACTTAATAACTCAACTCTAGTTACATCCGCGAATCAACCTCGTTTGTTGACGATATTCCACGTGTTCACTCCCGAAGAAGGGCGAACATCTATCGCCCGAAACGCGTAGCTCGAACTCAATCTTGACATAAGTAAGCTTTAAAGGCGATTTGTTTTGTGTCGCCCTTTATATTGCGACAAATTCGAAGATATTTCCACATTAAGGGTTCCGTAGCTCTTGATTATGTCACTGGCTAGATTTATGGCTAGAATGTCAATTGTAGGATGCAATATTGCATACACATTTTCTATGGCTTCTTCCAGTTTATTGTAATTATACGTATTCGCAGTTCATGTTGCATATATTTGGGTTCTTCGCTACAATTACTAATTTCCTTCCAATAATCTTAGATAAGATACCTACGTGTAATGTGAGCTGTTCTCAGAAGTGCTCTGTTTCAGTTTTGATACTATTTTTTTTTATCTGCATTTGTATTGAAGTAATCCTCCAGCTATTACTTGGGAATTGTAGTCAATGTTTTGATTGTTTGTTTGGATTCCTTATGGCGCAATAGCATCTGGGCTGTACTGCGCCTGTAGTCAATGCATAGGCTGCAGTTGAAAGGAATATAGAGTTCCCTTTTCCCACAATCTTTTATTTTTACCTGAATTTGTAGACCTTTTGTCTTCCACTGTATTCATTCGTTTTCGATTTCTACAGTATCTACGAATATTTTTTTCTGTTATTGTGATATCTGAGGAATTGTTCGATAGATATTTATTGTGTTGTGTACTGTGAAATCCCATCCTAAGATGATACCGCGTACTGCGACGAAGTCGCATAAAACATTTTCTACAGTACAATTATAAAAATTAGGTGATGGGGAGGATAGGCCACAAAAATATATTGCTAAAAAAAGAATGTTAGGAAAAGTGTATTACTTGAAGAAGTGTATGGTCCCGTGCTGAAGTTGTAAATATAACTTTAGTGTTGTCATCGGCGTATCGTGAGCTGCAGCAAGTTCAGTAATGCTCCCCTTAAAATCCCTTAGCACCCCCTTCCACCAAATCAATATTGAAATTGTGTCCAGGGCTTCCGCTCTTATGCCCCCCCCCTCTATGATACTGAGTTTTGTAGCTGGATCTACTCTGCTAAAGAAACACCCAGGTAGAAAGTAAAATAATTGTATATATGTTACTTATGGCATATTACTTATAATATTGAATAATAACTATCAGACATATACTGACAAATATAAAATCTGTTTTACAGTCACATTAGAGCTAGTAAAGCTACTAGGATAAGAATACATAAAAATAATTGAGAAGGAAACAAATTAACACAGTTTAATTAAGTTTAATCGTTTACAGACTGTTTCAATAGCCCTGGGCTATTTTCGTCAGAACGGCCAACGATAACACAACGTGTAATGACAAATCTGTGTTACAAACAGCGGTTACAGGTATAATGAAATGAACAGTAAAAATCAATCAAGCACATGGGTTAGGGGAAATGTCTCTGGTAATGGAACGTAAAGTTTAGAGAAACGTTTCTAGTAGTAAAACATGAGTTTAAAAAGAAACAGACTGGTGGTATAAAATCATGCTGTGTAGGATGAAATCATCGTGTGTCAGAAGAATATTTGATGAAGAATTAATTGTTCTATTACCAGAGACGCTTCCGCTAATCTATGTGCTTGATTTATTTTTCCGTTCATTTCGTTATACCTGTAACCGCCGTTTCTAACACGAATTTGGCATTACACGTTATCGTTGGCCGTTTTGAGGGAAATAGCCCAGGCCTATTGAAACAGCTGTAAATGATTTAACTTTATTCAACTGTATTAATTTGTTGCCTTGTCAATTGTTTTATTAGTGTGCAGTGTCGTCGTCAAATTATTTCAAGAATACACAAATTAAACGAAGAATACTTAACGACATTAATACAAGGGTAATGATGTAAACACTGTGTAAAGGAGCAACACTGAATAAATTAGAAATAATCTACGCAGAGCAGTAGCAACCCTTGGGTTTTCATCCCCACTGAAAATGTAGTCAGCCCCCTAGAAAAAGTGTTTTTTTTTTTTCCAAAATAAAATATTGCCGAATTTTTTTAAAATTTTTGTTTCGTATGAAATTGCACACGACACTGAAAATTGTTTTTGACGTTAAAAATATATTTCTACTGTAGATCTTGTGTACATAATGTCTTTTTACAGGTATGTATTTATTTTATATAAATCGAACACTACGCAGATTAAATCAAACAACAATGTCAATCAATCAACGTTTATTGGCGTAGTGATACCAACGCCGATGGTATGGCGTGATTAGATGGTGAAACGTTCGAAAGAAAATAAATATTTCTGCCTTCGGTGGGACCTGAACCCACGACCTTCCACTTGCCGGGCGGAGGCTCTACCCACTGAGCTACGAAGGACAATATATAATCTCTTTACGAACGTATATATATTGTTGCCAGTTATTTCGCAGAATGGTGTAGTACATAGACTACTATTTAAACCAAATTGCAAAGAGACTGGTATTAAATTGATCGAAATGCACGTTGCAGCATACATGTATGTATTTATTTTATATAAATCGAACACTACGCAGATTAAATCAAACAACTATTAGTGTTCGGATTATACGATGTATATGTCGTTCTTAAAGAGAGATTATATATATTGTCCTTCGTAGCTCAGTGTGTAGAGCCTCCGCCCGGCAAGTGGAAGGTCGTGGGTTCAGGCCCCACCGAAGGCAGAAATATTTATTTTCTTTCGAACGTTTCACCATCTAATCACGCCATACTATCGGCGACGGTATCACTACGCCAATAAACGTTGATTGTTTGACATTGTTGTTTGGTCTTTTTACAGGTTTTTCTCTTTGACGGGACTAAATACTGCTTTCCGTTTCCGCGTTAGAGAGTTTCCGTAGCTAATATTAACTACCACTGACTTTTGAAGGGACCGCAAAAAAATTCCGTGTTGAGCAAGTTTCCGCTTTATGTAGGTTCCGCCTAAGACAGTTTTCACTGTACTTCCATAAGTTTTCAGTGTAAAATTTACATTAAAAATTTATTCATTAACATTAAATATATTAGTCTACTTACGTTAGATATTTAGTATTATGAAATGTGTTAATAAAGTACATCACAAAATATTAACTGTTTTTGAGATCCCTGTAGTTTTCTAAGTCTCCCTGTAGTTTTCAAATTCCCCCTACCCTGTAGCAGACGTATAGCTACTGGCCTGGACGTGTGACTAGTGCATATATAAGCAAGAAGTAAGTACATTACATGGTTTCTTAATCGCATTACGTAATTATAAATTACGTAATAAATTTAAAATATGTTTTAAGCGAAGGGTCACATAAAATCTTGGCTATTTCATTTTTAACAATTGTGTCAGCATTATGCTTCTAAAAATTTTTATCACCAGATCGATTAGATTGTTTAGAGTTGCACCAATGGATCATTTTATTACTTTGTCATCTAAAGCGGCTGAGAGAAAATGGAGAGCTGGATGGTAATAAAGCTTGTTGCTGGACTGAAATAAATAAGAACATTTCCTAAATAGAGTTTAGTGTGATCTGAAATTATGATTTTCGTAGAGCGAACGTCACATGGACGACTCCTGAGAGCCAGTGCAAGACTCGTACCATTTATTTCGTGCATTCGAGGAATCTGATCAGTGTCGCTTAAATAAGAAAGGAACAACGTTTCTTTGCATTTAAGAGTTTCGTTTCCTGAATGTAGTCCCTAAGCTGCAATTAGTCGATCTTAGGTCTAGAGATCCGATTGTCTTGGGCCAAGTAAGAAGAAAGAATAGCCACTTGTGTACTGTTAGTTTCTATGCAAGAGTTGCCTTTGCCAAGACAGTATTCTTGGGTGTTTGATGAAGGAAGATGTAAGAGACAGTGTACAGAAGATTAATTTTCGGTTAATTATTTTGAAACGAAGTAGAATTTTTGATTCATATGAGGTAAAAAGAGAGGCATTACCTCACGATGAATGCAAATCAACGATCTCCTGATTATAAGACGGATGATATATAGTCATTAACCAACTTCAATTCCCAAAACTGGGAGACGCCGTTCCTATCCTGGATTCGAACCAGGGTCCCTCCGTTTAGCCCGGAGTGTCTTGACCACTAGAACCAGGGCATGGAACAATGCCCTCTTTCTTCTAATGCAAAGATGTAAGATACTGTATGATATTATTACCCTTCACAGGGATAACACAATTGCCAAATATGGTCAACACAGAAAAGCCTCCGGGGCGAGATTTTTGTGAGTTCTTCTCCAAAAAGAAAAAAGCTCTAGTTTGAGCTATATATACGTGGGTGGCAAAAATTATTGTATAATGTAACATACTATTACCCTTCTTAGGGATAACACAATTTCCAAATAATGGTCAGTACACAAAACCACCGCGGCGAGTTTGTGAGTTTATTTATTTTTTTTTATTACTAATAAATTTGACACTCACGTTTATAGCTCATACTAGAATTTTTATGCATAGGAGAAAGAGACGGCTTCTCCATCCTGGATTCGAACCGCGCTCAACGGAGGGGTTCCGGTACGAATCCACGTTGAGGACGGCGTCTCTTTTTCTCCAAAAACAAAAATCTCTAGTTTGAGCTACGTAAACGTGGGTATCAAATTTATTAGCAATAAAAAAATCAACAAAAACTCACAAAAAACTATGCCCCGTGGCTTTGTGTGTTGACCATTATTTGGCAATTGCGTTAGCCCTGAGAAGGGTAATACTACCTTACATATCCTTTCTTGTCCTTGCACCGTAAACTACCAAGCGAACTAACCTTTTGTGTTCTAATATATATATATATATATATATCTGACGTGTGTATTGAAATATTAAAGGACATTTACTACAAATTCGCATAATGCGATTTCGCATAACACTGAATCATAGAGTATAATATATTAATACGTTTCTTGAATTACATTAAAATGATAATTCTTTTTTATATAAACAGTATATTGAAATACAGTATTGTATATTGAAATACAATAGTTTTGTTAATCCGAACTAATTTTAATTGGAACTTGTTCAGATTAACTGAAATCTTCACTACAAGATATATAGTAAGCTATATAATTGTTTGATGTGGGTAGGCTATGCACATTTGGTGTGCACACACAAGTGACGATGGTCAATTTCACCTTTCATGGAAAATTTAAATTAGTTAATTACACACAAAAGGCTGTTTGTTTACGTTTTGTAAGGTTCGATCTAGCTGCAACTTCAGCCGACTGAAACAAAGTTCGAATTAACCGGATTTTCGGATTAGCAAGGTTCTGATGAACAAGACTCTCTTGCACAGTGGAATAATTGCAGGTTATGCATATACAGGGTTTCTTAGCACCAGGGTTATAAACATCTAGGAGGGGTAGGGTGCACCTAGACGAACAATATGTGTCATAGAACCTAGGGTCGCAAACCACTCACAGCGCTAGTTCTAAAACCGTCCAGCATGCACAAATATTTACAACCAGTGCGTGAAAAGCGCCAGATAAAACTCAGGTCAGCTGCTCAAGTGCATAGATGATTAGGACATCGCATTTTGCGCTTCTCATGCACTGGTTGTCACTATTTGTGCATGCTGGACGGTTTTAGAACTGGCGCTGTGAGTGGTTTGCGACCCTAGGTTCTATGACAAATATTGTTCGTCTAAGTGTACCCTACCCCTTCTAGATGTTTGCAACCCTGGTGCTCAGATACCTTTGATATTGAATAAATTACCTTAAAATTTATACTAATTTTTCATCAATCCGTTATTGTTGTTTTTAAATAATACGTGCATTCTATTTATGTATTTGGTTAAAATATATTTGCAGAACAATAATCAAAAATCTGTAAATTTGCTATGTAAATAAGGAAGACAATGTAATAAAGATGTATAAGTTATAAGACTGACTTTAAGAATTTGAAGAAAGCCATCTCAACAAAGATATTCCTGCCAGCATGTTTATATCATTAATGCAATAATTTTTTCTCTCATTCTTAAAGACATTCTTAAAGCCCTTTAGTCGTTCCTATAGACCCTCCTTACATTCTTAAGACATTTCTACTTACTAAAGGAAGACTATGTTTTAGTTTACTTTTATTGCAAACAGGAGTATCTCCTGACCACCGGCCAAAGCTGCATTCGGTGACGTTGGGTCCGCTTAATTTGAAGCCATCTCTGCAACGGTACAAGGCTTTCATGCCATGATCAGTCTTCGGAGCGATCACCATACCATCTCGTGGACGTCTTGGCAATGTTTTGCACCGTGCTGTAATTCAAAATACAAATGAAACTTAAGCATGGAAACCAAAGGATTTAATGCATCGTATGCAATGCACAAACCATCGAAATGAATTGCATTGAAGTTAAAACATTTAATAATCTGCATTAAGAATTATATACTGAGGGATAAAGTGGTTGCCATTCACTTAGTAAGTTTTAGTGCTGCAATTCGAAACAAAGTTATAAAAACATTCCAAATCTTACTTAAGCTATATTTATTAATTTGTTTAATGAAGCTTTAATTTACGTTATATTTTAATGCGAAATAAAGTGAATTCAGTTATTCTTTTTAATAATTTACCATACCCTCAGATATTGGGTTGTAATATAATATCCAATAAATTAATGACAAAGGTATTAATCGTCATTATCGACAATAGTACTAGTACTTTCATGAGACAAGGGGTAAAATCAAATTTCTGTTAGTAAACAAGTTCTTAATTCTTATTTTCCCCCAAGAACTTTTTCTGATCTTCTTTAGTTGCTTTTAGCGTGCAGTTTCTAGTAATTCTTATGTGGTAGTTTTCAATTTCTGTATTATTGCTTGTCGTCAGAATCTTTGCGTGATTCACAATTAATAACTGGTAATATGCAATCATTGAACTACTTTTCTTTTAAAGCATAAAAGAAAACTCCATTTTGGAACAGAACATTTCTTTCAAGTGCATTTCTAAGTTCAATAATGCTTTAATGGCGCTCTGAATAACGTTGCTTCTGCAGTGCTCGCATAACATTGCTTCTGTGGTGCTCTGCATAACATTGCTTCTGTGGTGCTCTGCATAACATTGCTTCTGTGGTGCTCCGCATAACATTGTTTCTGTGGTGCTCTTCACAGTTACTTCTGTGAAGTTTCTCATAAAGTTTCTTCTGTGGCGTTCCTCATGACGTTGCTTTTGTGGAGTTCCTCATGAGGCTTCTTCTGTGGCGTTCCTCAGAACGCTGCTTCTGTGGCGTTCCTCAGAACGCTGTTTTGTGGAGTTCTTCATAACATTGTTTTCTATTGATATAAATAAGATGTAAAGTTTGAATCACTGATTTTGGAATTAATGCTGTCAATTTACAGATGCCGTGTGACTTGCTGTCCTTGCGTCATAAAAATCCACCTATTTCTGTTTTTCGTATGTTCAAAATTTTTGTAGAAAATGTATTTATACGTTTAGGTGATTAAAATATATTCCACGTAACAATAAAATAATAACTCAGCTATATGCACACACACTAAAACGCCATTTTCAAATGATAGATGCAAAATGGCGTATAAGTGAAAAGACATACAATCGAAATGAAATTAATATACGAGAATGATTTAGGAACTTACAGCTGAACGACGTACAGATGAAAAACGTATAAAGTTAAAATTGTCTATCCCAAATCTTACGAGAATAAGAAATAATCTAGAATTAGAGATGTTTCGAGATATAAAGTTTCTGTATATAAATGCAGAAACAGATTTTATTGAAGTCATTTTATTAATATGGGATAACAAGTATATGTGGGTAAACATAAAACATTTTTAAAAAACCTTGACAAAACTAGTCTGTTAATAGTTTCCAATTAATAGCTTAATAAGTTTCTTTTACCACCAAAGGGGAAAAATCAACCACATCGGTTATCGGTTCACCAGTCATTTCCAACCCCATTATAGGCCCTGCGGTGGCGCAGTGTGGTAACGCGTTCTCCTATTGCGCGGCTAATCCGGGTTCGACTCCCAGCAGTGCAAAAAGAACGCTTACTCAGAGATCTCATAAAGATCGCACTGCTCACTGTAGTCCGGGGTTTGGTTCCCTAGGCCTTAAGAGGTTCGGATTCCTCGGAAAACAGTAGGTCCCGGCGCAGCATGACCACTGTAGTCTTTGAGCCGTAAAACCAAAAAGCAAAACAAAACAATCCAACCCCATTATCTGAAGTTCCCAAACCCTACAGAAACTACAAAAGCGAGCCCCTTTGAGGATTTCCAAGAAATTATCGACCTGCACCTGCTACGTTCCTGTTCTGTCACTCAGGTGTCCAGTACTTTGCAAAGGATGTTCATTATCTGAATTCAAATTTTTATTTCACATTTCTGTCTATAATTTTATCTGAAAAGGTCTTGGGACAAAATCACTCGAGATAAAAACTGAATTAAGGATGAAAATGCTGAGAAATGCATATGTTTCGAGACATAAAATTTTAGAGATAAACAAGTTTCAATATAAACCAGTTCTACTGTAAGCTGTACTTCATTGTATAAGTATATATATACTCATGTTTCAAAAATTTCAACACCATGAATAAATCGTGTGATTGAGATGAAACGTTCAGCAAATGCAAATTAAGGCCTGTCATATCAAACGATTCAGAGTCACCGCGCATGCGTAGACTGAGCAGAATCCTATGAACTAATATTTTAGCCGTACAAATAAAGAGTTGTAGCGGGACGTTGAAAATAATCTACGTGTGTCTGCTAGCTGTAAACGCTTCATGAGAAAATAATGGCTCTATGACGACAAAAAGCGCCACCTGAGCAAGTTACAAGGTTTGAATGGGGACAAATGATCGGCCTTCATGAAAGGTTTTTCCTTATTGTGCAATAACTGCTTGTATGGAGCGTAGTGCCACGACAGTGATACGAGTGTAGAAGCAGTGGGCTGAAGAGAGCCGGACGAGTCGTAAATTCGGCAGCAGATGAAGGAATTTTACATCAGCATGCAATGATTGATACGCCACCCGCACGGCGATGACGGACCATACAGCTTTATCTTGACTATTGGTAAAACCTTGGAACACTGCTACAAGTGTGTCATTGTCTTTTCCAGCACCTGCTGCACCTTGGACTGCGTGCAGAAGTTCTTTGTACAGGACTTCCCTGCTCATCGACTCCTATGGCTACAACGGGCTCATCAACAAAAACAGTGGAGTGTCTATCGGCAACAAATCGTCTTTCCCGATGAATCCCGTTACAATTTGGGGTATAGTGAAGTCCGCATCAGCGTTAGATGTCAATAGCGGTGAATGCCACTTTCAGGAGTCATTATCCAACGTTATACTGGACGAACGCAAAGCATGATCATCCGAGGTGCCATCAAGTATCATGGACGTTACATTTACAGGAATTGTATGTGTAGAATTCATACAATCGCACCTGAAGCGGCGAATATTACCATAAAATTCCGATGAATAAAACTGATTTTAGAAAGCTGCCAGAGACAGCTCGACGGCCTTTAACATTAAATAATTTTAAAACTTCTTGGAATGGCGAATTATAGCCATTTGTGGGTACCTCGTTCGCTTTGGATGCAAACAGTAAATTCACTGTAGTGCCCGAACGGCTAATTTTTGGAAAAAAATTCACTGAACAAAAAATGTTTCATTTGATGTCCTACACCTGTTGCACATGCTTAGCAGTTCCTAACTCTTTTCTATTGTGTTAAAAAAAAGTCAGTTTTACACTTACCTTTACTACATTGTAACACAGATCCGAAACGGGAACAAAATTCCGGATTTCTTTGTCTCTACTGTATTATTAGCTCAATCACTTAAATTATGTATCAAAAATTGTATTTAATTCATGTAATTGGCTACGTAACAACAACGTGGACGTAAACAGTAGTTACACTCTACAGTAAAACTAACCCCCTTTGTGGACGCGGGGATATGAGAAATATGGCTTATTTGGTGTCCTCATTAACCCCCAGAAGTTTGCCATATGAATTCGGAAACACCCTGTATATATTCAAATTAAAAGAAATGTTTATAACACATGAGAAAAAGACAGCCATCAAATTTGTCAACTCCATACAGATAAATGTGTTGCGCAGCCAATTCGTTTGCTTTCGTTCAGCAAAATTCTTTTGAAATCCAAGTAGATGATCGGACGGTAAAATTTCTTTTTAAGTCAAAGACCTTTAAAGGATGAAAAAAGCGAATTTTATGAATTAAATAAAAAAACTTTTTGCATTTTAAAGATTTTTTCAATCTATTTTTCTTCGGTATCACGCTTCTGAAGCTAATTTGGGTAAGCTGTCGTTTTTTCCTGTCAGTTTTGTTACTAATTTTAGTTTTTCATCTTAGTTTTTGAGGTTAGGCTAACAATCTTCTTAAATACCAATAGCTTCACCTTAGTAACTTTGCTCTTTTTTGGAAAGTAGTCTTTTTTTATCTCAACTGAAGACCTTGCGTTTGAAGATATGAGCCCCACTTTTAAGAGGACTTAATTTAAAGTATCCTCTTTTCTTTTTATAAAATCACTGGAAGAAAACTACTTGTTTCTTTTAAAAGATATGGTTTGTGTTTTTGCTTGAGTCATCGTATTTAAAATTGATTGCCTTTTTCTATAAAGATTTCTTTTGGGAATACTGATTTATAAAACGATGTTCCAATATTTTCAGTTTTAATCCTTTTCCATTGATATTTAACGAATTCTCTATCGTTCTTCCAGTTTCCGAAGTATATCCCCTCTGTGAGTCTTTTCCGAAGAATGGTACAAAAAATACCTCTCTAAATATAGTTTTCTAAAAGTTTGATTTGTCTTGATCATGACTTTCTTATTAAAAAGTGACCTTCAGCATAGGCGCTGACTCAAAAAATTGTTAGGGGTTCCGAAAATTTTAAATCGAATAACCGGCACACATTTCAAAGGATTCAAGTATAATTTAAATTTCATTATCAGATTATCTGGTACAATAAGACACCTGAAATGTTAAAATGAAGCAAATTATAGTTAATTATAGAAAAATATTTTTTCTCTTTATAATTATTTAATTTATTTTTCTTTTGTAGGCGTAAAAAAAATTACGAAGATTTGCCTCGGGGCTTTGTGTGTTGATCAGTATTTGGCAATTCTATTAGCCCTGAGAAGGGCAATAATATCTTTCAAGAATATTTAGATGAAAAAAGAAGTCAAATGACGGTGTGCACATATTTTCGTACGCGTATTTTCCCCACGAGCAAAAATATTAGGGGTTCGAGGAACCCACAACAAAATTATTGAGGGTGCAAAAAGTGTCTCGAACCCACGAAGTCGGCGCAACTGACCTCCAGATTTTATATTTACTGTTACGTGGCCAAGAATGATTAGGGTTGTAGTTGGTGATGGTCAGTGTTTTCAAATAAGATGAGGAAAGGCATTTCCTAACTCGAAAGTCCCGTCATGCCGATGACGATTGCAGACAATATCTTTATAGACTTTTGGGGCGTAAGAATATTAGCTGTAATCGATTTAAGATACTATTGTGGAACAGTCATTAACAACATGGTGGCCATGTGTATAGGAGAGTTCTCTTTTAGTACATCTACCAAACACGTAATAATTGTCTACTCGCTCTCTGAAAAGTTAAATGCTGAAACATGGTTTCTATGATCATGTAGCTAATGCTACACATACATGAAAAACAACATTGACCTGTATAGTGTAGACCAGTGGTCTCAAACTCGGATCTTTCGGCGGGCCACTTTATAGATTTTGCAGGACATTACCGAGCCGTATGAAAAGTTAATGCCTTACGAAACCTACATAAGAGGGAAATAAGTGTTTTACATGATTTGAAAACATTTATGGCTTCGTATATTGCTGAGTACTGAGTAAATTATGTTATAAAAAAACAGCTATTTTAATTTTACATTATGCAAACTATCATAATTTTAGTATCATAATTTTGTGTGCATCCACATTATGAATGTTTTTATACTTGTCCTTCGAAACAAACTGGTATAACTCCGCGAGATTTCAGATGTTGAATTTTTTTTTCAGTAAAGAATTACGTTGGAAGTCTATTAATTCAAGTTGAAGTTCTTCAAGCGCGTTATCAACACTGCATGAAAATGATGACTTGAATATATTAAAAATACCTTCCATATTTCTGAAACATTCAAATCGCCTGTTAGTCTTCTTTTAACATAGCAGTTTTTGTTGAAAATGCAGCCAAGTCAATTTCCTCGTTTTCCTCGAGTACAGATTTCAAAATTGGGAAATGAACAAGATTTCCCGCTTGCAGTTGGTTCTCCCAAAGCTGCAATTTTTTCATGTATGCTTTCACATTATCTATAATAACAATGACTAACTTATTTTGGACATGTAGTTTGACAGGTAATTCGTTTAAACAGCCTGTTATATATACCTGTGAATTTTTCTTTTAACTCCTTATCTTCTCCTGCATTAGTGACGCCATCAAATAATGAGTTTTCAACTTATTTTTTAAAATCTTGTATTTTTTCCTTGTAGGTGAAGAGATAAATTTCAATGACTAAATTTTTTTTTTCGTTTTGTTGGATAAGAAAATCCTCAACATTATTTTCGAATTTTGTATTTCATTATAATAGAAAATTAAACTTATAAAAACATTTGAAAAAAAGAAGGTATTCTTTAGATTAGAAAAAGACGCCGCGGGCCACAAAATCATGTCCATAGGGCCGCACATTTGAGACCACTGGTGTGGACGATATATATGTGAACTATAGAATTCTAACGCCTACCAAACACACAACAATCGTCTACTCGCTCTCTGAAAGGTTAAATGCTGAAATATGGTTTTTATGATCATGTAGTTAATGTTGCATAAACATGAAAGACAGCATGGATCTACATACTGGGACTAAATATATGTGAACTATAGAACTTTAATAATTTTTATCATTTTATCTTCGCTGGAAAAAAGAGCAGCAGTTCTTAAAACACTTTTACAATTCACTAAATGTTTTTTCTTCTATTGCTCTTTTTTCCGCATTAAATTCTTATTTTCTTTCTTCCCTTTTTCCCACTTTTTCTACTGGCTTTTAGGGTTGGACTCTTTGTTTGAAGAATTTTCGTGACCACCTAAGGCACAAAAAGCGCAGTCCAATAAAAGACTCTTTCTTGAATTTTTTAGTAGTTAGGATGAAGAGGAAGTACTCTAAATTGGCACAAATTTTGTCTCATCTGAATAACAAATTTTCTCATATCTGAGGGGCACGGACTTTTCCTAGAGCATATGGTACACTTGCGCAGACCCTCCTTTCTCTCTCCTCCTATCACTTATCTTAATTCGGTAATTCTATTTTTTTCACAGTTCGATCTATGGCAATATTTAATTACGTTTTTATACACGTGGTAACATAATGGCAGTTCGTACTCTATTGTGCGAGAAATCCCGTTTTGAAGGACGATAGTACCAGTGTTCACTGTCGTTTCCAACAGATTCTCAATTCGTGGTTTGATTCTTTAGATGACAGACGTTTATCTCCTTTACAAACTATATGTTCTGGCGCAGAATATTTCTATCTGTCCTTACGTCTTAACGTGCAAACTATGCTTCATTAATTTGTGATTCTTTAAGTTAGACAAAATATCAGATGTCTTTTAATACCGCTGTGTCAAAATCCAGATCCCCTTACACTTTCATTATCAAATGTGAACATCCTTCGGTAGGTTGTCACTGTTTGTCTCCTTTTTACGGCACGAGTTCAGGAAAGGACACCATGGGCCAGGATCTACAGTTTTCCGCCAAGAATCTGAAGTTCTTTCGCCAAGAGAAATAAATGATGGAATGTCGGACAGAAAAACGGCATTTTTTCAACCACACCATGGCGAGTCGAATACAGTTGAAGAGTACAAGGAGCGAATGCGTTAGCTTAGGGCACTGGACCTTCAATTTTTTCCCGAGGAATACGAATTCTTAAGTCCCGAGGAACAAGCTACCGTGAGCAGTTAGTCGATGAGTTTATTTTTTATTCTTTCTGTTGACAGTTGAATTCGGTTTAACGGTATGCTAGGCGAATACGTTGTCATTGTGCCACCGTAGAGCCCGTGACCTACAATGGATCTGATTTTACTCTACTATAGAGGGCGTCACAGAGAGTCGTTACGTTCGCTGGGATTTGGTTTCGAATCCCTAATGAGCTTTATGCGTTGTGAATGTAGCTTGGAATGGGATGGTCTCAGTCGACTACCATGTCAAAGTGGCTACCGATTATTTTCCTTTAGCTGGTAGTTAAAAAAAACTGCCAGATACCAAATGGTTAGAAAACTATAATGGTAGGCCATTTGAAAAAAAACACACAAATATTTGTCTATAATATAATCATGGAATGTGTTTACTCATAAATGAAAGCTATCTGAGCCAGATTTAGGATGACTAAAAAAATCTGGAGTAGCTTTCTTCAAGATAATAGGATTTAATGGATCATAGAGCCACAGCTCACTTCTGCTGGATTGAGTCATTAGAGAAAGTGAAGCTTCAGAATGAATGGAGGACAGGTGGGAGTTCGACAGAGAAGTCACGTTTGGCCATAACGGTTTACGTGCTCGGACTTGTGACCCCCTCACGGTGAGAATAAAGAAGAAAATTATTGCATGACCAGAACGGTCTATTGCTTCGTTGCACGAGAGTTCCATTATATTTTTTACTGGAGGAAAAACAGCCTTTTTTTTCTTTTTTTATCTTAACGTTTGGTCTCACCGTTGGTATCTACGACCGAAACGTGGTTGCAAGTGACTCCTAAATACAAGCTCTTGTGTTATCTAAGATTAGACCCTTTAGCTCTTTCTCTTATTTAGGGTTCGGTCAATTTCCGGTTATTTCCTAAGCGGTGTTCCGTTTCTCAGAAGTCTTTTCAAAATGGAAGTAGAAAGTGATGTCTTTTCCGATTTTTTCCACAAAAGTATTTAAAAAAAAAATAACCTGAAAAAATGTTAGTGGGTTCTGTAACCATCTTTGATGCACTTTGTAATTGTGAAGCGATTCCTCCTCATTCCGTAAAAGTAAATTTAAATCCATTTTAATTAGTCTATAGCTCGGTTACCAATTCGAGTAGGGATGTATTTAATAAATTGAATAGACGAGGGATATAGATTAGTAATCCTGATAAGGTGAGTTCGAAGACGATTTGCCAGTTTCGTAATAGATGAATAAGTAATAACATGTTAAGTTTACTCAAATTATACTATATCGATCAATAACTATTTTCATGTTCAAATTAATAAAGGCTTTATGGATTAGCATTTAGTCCAAGTACAATAAGTTACTTTTCTAAAATCCAGTCTGTTAGCTGTTTGTTTTGTGTTGACTAATGGTACTATAACCAGAACTGTTTGTTCCTACAGAATCCATGATGTAACCTGAGAATACTGTGAGAAGACGCGTTCCATTATATTGCATGGGTTAATACCATGATAGAAAAAGGAGTTAACGGTGCGCCACCGTGAGGCAATCGAGTTAATTTATTTCTGAGGAATAGGGGCCCCTTTAAGTCCTTAGGGAACCAAATACCTTGACAACAATGGGCAATCAGACGGACAGTGTTTTATACTTTTGAAGCCGATAAGAGTTAAACTCGGATTAATGCCATGCTACGTAAATGCGTTACCTTGGCAATATCGTAGAGCCGTGATTTTTAGACTATAGATTTGAAAACCTGCGATGGGAATAAGGTGACCTCCACAAACCACCGCCATTTAAACCATTCAGCTTATTTTCCCGAGAACTTATTTTTAGACGCTAGAAAAAAGCAATCTTTTCTGCTATAATGGGAGACACATACTGTTATCGATAAATATATTTTCAGCAATATAATATTTAATAGATGGAGGGAAAAAAATTGTGAGACCTGGTGTAACTAAAAGTTTTTGTATTTACTAAATGTTTTCTAGCTATTAAATTCATAATTAAAAAGTTATGTACTAGTATAAGTAAATACCTTTTTGGTTAGTTACACATTTATTAATTTTAGCAAATGAGTCAATTACGTCTTTTTATAGGGTGAAATGTTCGTTTTAGTAAACCAGTAAAACTGATAGAAGTGCTCAAAACCTTCCGTTGTTAGTTGTTGGTAAATGTAATTTTGGAATATTTTTGAGAGTCGTGAAATGATATTGCATTTCATTGTTTTGCTGCCCCTCCGAAGTTTCCTTTCCCCTAAATGGGTTTCATTATTTAGTTTCGGTCTGTATATATCCAATTTTCTTTAAATCCATATACATCTATATTTCAAAAGAGAAGCTCTAATCTTCTTATTTCTTCCTTCGTCGAGTTCCTTGTATTTGATGCTGAAAAATAAGACCAATATAAGCGTTTTACTTTATTTCTTCTGCTATCTTTTCGACAATTCGCTTCCTCTTCTAATGGATTTAGTTTCAAAACAACCCTTATTTTAACGTTCGAATGAATTTTCCAAATTCTTCGTTATTTAGTAAGATTCTATTAAAACGCTTAAATTTTACGTGTACTTTGTCTTACTGTTTTTTATAGATTTCCTTTTCATATTTAGTGTATTTTTATTGTTCTTGCATAAAATTTATTGTAGTGTTTAAATTTTTCTGTGGACATAGTTTATATCATACCTTCTAATTTTTCTACGCTGCCTTTTTTCTAATGATTTGATCTAATGAAGGTACATTGGAATATATTCTTATGTATTCGGCCAAAAATATGTTAGAATATTCTGCTGAAATTCACATTTATTTTAAGACTTTTTTATCACATCGTATTTTTTTCAGATCATTAAAAGAAAAACAAATATAATCTTTACTGCGACTTCGCGTTGGTTCTTTCAAAAGTCAGCTTTGAAACCAGAACATTTTTGCGTAAGTTCTTAAGACTTTGTAAGATTAATGTTTTTTTTCTTTTCCCCTTTTCTATTTCTGCGTTTGCTCTTATGATTATTTAAAGAATTATTTGCCATTTCATTTATTTCTTGTTTGTGGAACTAATTATTAAAATATATAATATAAATATTTGGTCTTATTTATCTTTCTAATCAAAATGTTTTCATCTGTTTTCTGTGTTCAGTACCACTTCTGTTTAATTTTGTTTATTTCGTATGATATATTTGCTTTCGTAAGAAATATATAAAACTTTTATCATTTCTCCAACTTCGTATTATTTTTCTCGTCAGTAATATGGAATACATAAGTTACCTTTCTTTAGTTTGAGTTTTAGAGTAGGTTACTTATGCTATTTTTATTTTGTCAATTATGCTTTTTTTATTTTGTCAATTATGCTATTTTTATTTTGTCAATTATGCTATTTTTATTTTGTCAATTATGCCATTTTTATTTTATCAATTATGCTATTTTTACTTTGTCAATTACGATATTATTAATTTGTTGATTATAGCGTCCTTAATTTGTCAACTACGATATCCTAAATTTGTCATCTTCGACGTTCGTAGTTCGTTTTCATACTCAATTAACATTTGCCAAGGCAAATATTTCTCTACTTAAACCAATGTTTCTCCCCAATTTCTGAGCTTTGACATTAATTATACAGGGCGGTGAGACCTTCTCATTCCATTTGTCCTTTTCGTTTTCTGAGCATTATTTATTATTTCCATATTTATGCTTTTTATGAATAAAATATATTCTATAGTAGAAATTATATGGGGGAAAATAGCATTCATTTATATGTCGAAGATCCCAGATCCAGAAATAACATCTGTGT
>QLNU02013614.1:18117271-18150063 GCA_006491805.2 Dysdera silvatica
TGAATTTGAACCACCATCAGATTTATTGGCGCAGTATAGCCCAGATGCTCTTGCGCCATAAAAAAGCCAAACAATCAATCAATCAATCAGATATATTACCAAAGTTGTGGTGCTCGTTGAGTTTGTCAAAACTGTGGTGCCCCTTGAATTTATCAAAGCTGTGGTGTACTTTGATGTTGTCAAAACTGTGGGGTCCCTTGTGTTTTTGAAAGCCGTGATTTCCTTTGCTATAGTGCCTCTGGTTGGATCAAATTGGTTCAGAATAAATAAGGTCAGACTGATATCGCTTGATTGAATACAATCGGTGGCGTAGTTGCTTTTCCTGACTTGTAATTTAAGGGAAAAAGCTTCTACTTTCAGCTAAAGGTCCCAGATGTGCCGAGAGGAAATGATTACAGTTAACTGTAATATTCTTCTTACCCAACGGTCATTCACTTGTGCATGCTCTCTGCCGTAATCAATACACTATTTTAATCAAAAAGAAAAAAAAACTCAGACTTCGAATATACCGTTGAATCTACGCAAAACTACGATATGATGATCCCTTTTTAGTGATAATCATCTATGTTGGAGTTATTGATGAGGTAAAATAAATGAAACTCAAACGAAGTCTTCAGATGGTGCTTTTTTTTCCCCAAGTTCGGTCATGATGAGGTGCAGGCAAGCCCTCGTAGCGTGACTTCATACAATTAACGCATATCTTTCTTCTCCATAACAAATTAGAATGACTTGCACGAAGAAGTAGGGCGAAAAGATTTGCCTTTTTCAGATACACTTTCCTTTCTTCTCAGATTAGATATTTTGCTATCCGTAATTTGCACCGTAAATTTAGAAGAAAATGGAATTGAAGAAATATAATAAATCATTTCACACGAATGCCGTGCCGATCCATATCTTTTTGTAGTATTTTGATCACGCAAGAATGCTTGTAAAAAGCAAGTGAAAGTAACTGGAATTGCTGACTACAACGTAGAACCTTATTGAAAATACTTGTTGTTGCCACACACTGCGTAAAGTTATGAAAGAGCGAGTAAACAACAACAAATAATCGCAGTTAAAAATGGTTAGTTACACTGTTCATAGCTATTCCGGTGGCTAATCCTCCATCAGCCTGAGAACAGTTATGAAAATGGTGGAGTACAATATCAACATTTACTCTAAGTTGTTGACTACAGTTTAAAACTTTACTACTAGATATTGGTTATGATAAAATCTCTTGGTTATTAGATAACGGCTATTGGTCTAGGAGGTGAAAGCGGTAACCATGGCGACGATGGTTGTGTTAATTATAGAAGTTATTTGTTTAAAATTTAGAGCTTAGTATGAAAATTAACCTCAAGCTTCAAGAGTGAAGCATTCTTTAAAAATATTTTCTGAAGCTTTTAAAAACATTACTAAATGGTTTTAATCATCATCCACGTTTTATAACCAGTAAAAGCAACTCTAATAAGCAGGGCCGACAGGAAGGGGCAACAGGGGTTGATGCCCGGGGCCCGTGGTGGCAAGGATCTATGCTGGGATTGGGGTGGGGTCCTCTCACCCTCTCTGCTAGTCGGAAGGCCAGAAATATTGTTCAGTAAATTTAGATTAATAAGAATTCGCATACTTTAATGAACACTTTTTAATTATCCTTCAGTAATTAGCCTGTCTCGTTTATTGAAAAAAAATAATAGTAACTTACGTTAGTTTCTTTTTTCAGCAGTGATCTTGTAAAATAAATAAGTAAGTATAAAAAAAGTCTGTTCTTATTTAATACATTTAGTTTATTTGGGGGTTCAACCCCATCCCTCAGAAGAAAAAGTATATTTGCCATTGCCCAAGGAAGGACTGCCCCGCATTGGCTCTCAGGGTCCCTGCTAATAAGAGGAATTCTGTACATTTCCCTAATAGACGAAATCTCGAAACTGAAAAACTAAATAAGCTTAACTGCCTGCGATTGCCACACTTTTGATATATTTATTATTTACATGTTTTAAGCGAAGTTTATCCGTATCATTAAAAACACATTACTTTGCTTCTGTATGTAATATGAACACTATCTACTGTTTTCTAAATATATAATACTCTTTCATATCTTCGGAAATACAAAACTAATACCGCGTGATTAGTTTGAAAGTTTAGCACTTTGCGCATTTAATTGCAATTAACTTTTCCTAGTCCACATAAATTTATTTTTACATAATTGGATATTTTGAAAATACTTCTGTTTCGTAACATTTCCACTTTTTCTTGGTATGTCAGTTACTAAAGATATTTCATTTAAGTGACGTATCAATTTTATTTTATTTTTATACAGAAGAAATTTGATGGAATTGCAGTTGTATCGTCGTCTCTTGCGTTTATAAAATATCTATAAATGTTTATAATATGTCTATAAATGTTTATGATATGTCTGTTTCTTCCATAATATTTAGTGGAAAGTTATGGTCACCAATACCATGATTTCAGATTTTAATATGTTTTCAGTCCTTGTTAATATGGTATTTCATTTTTTTTTGTCTCCACATCTGAAATTAGGTTTTTTATGCAGTTGAAGTTGTTTCAAGGTTTACTGTCTTATCATTATTTCCCCCTTATTTTTTTTATTTTTGCATCGTTTTCTCTCTCAATTTTGCATACATATTTTAGTTTTACTCCCCACTTCATATTTTAAAATTATTTATTCATTTGTTTTTTAATTTCTTATTTTTATTCGCTTCTTTGTCTCCCATTATTTTTCCTTATACATTTTTGTTTTTTATGCATCAACCAGCGGCAAAATTTTATCAGTTATCGTTATTATTCTTCGCTATTATGAACGAAAAGAAATATTTTGTTTCTTCATTAATTCGAAATTTCAATCTTTAGAATAAATTAAAGTAAAAACTTAAAAATATTAGTAACATAACGGTTTTTTTAGAAAGCAAGTCATTAGAAAATTTGAATATTTTAAACAGTTTAAAATGACATCAAAAAATATAATACGGGAGTTGATATATAAGTGCAGCCTCCTTCCGCGTGGCGTCGCTAGTAGTTAAAAAAGAATGACTTAAGTGCATGCGTTCGATAGCGCTTAGATTCAAACGCACTTAGTTTCAATGCATTGTTTGACGTCAGTGCATAATAGCATTTGCTAGTATGGAGTGCTTTTATCAAATTAAGTTTAAAGCAGCGATCAATAGTAGTTTTTGATACCAAAAAGTCATTCACTTGAAAGCAGAGAACCAGGATAAGGGATCGGTGAGTCGAATGAATTGTTTGTGTTTTATAGCGCGAAGCAGAACAGGTCATGATACGCCGGGATCTACAGTTTATAAAGGAATCTGCACCACTTCAGATCTAGGCAATCAACTTCGGACTACAGTGAGCAGTCAATCGATAAGCTTTTCTTTTTATAGGACCATTGGTAGTTGAATCGGATTGACGGCATGCTAGGAAAACGTGTTACGACTGCACCACCACAGAGTCTAAATCAGGTGCAAGAAGGATTTCCTTATTGCATCACGACAATACAGACATATTGCGGTTGATAAACGACAGAAACAGTGAGTAGACAGAAATCCTTCTGCACCCTCTTAAGTCATCCGCACCACTTCCAGATCTAGGGAACGAACTTCCGGACAACAGTGAGCAGTTAGTCGATAAGTTTTTCTTTTTTTAGGACAGTTGGTAGCCGAATCGGTTTGACGGCATGCTAGGAAAAGTGTTACGACTCCACCACCACAGTGTCCAAATCAGGAGCAAGTAGGATTTTCCTGTTGCATTACGACAACAAACGGCCACATTGCGGTTGATAAATGATGGGAACAGTAAAAACCTTGAAATCTTCATTTCTTCTGCACTCCTTCAAGTCATCCACATCACTTCAAGACATTGGCGTACGCAGGGGGTGTTGATGGGAGTTGTGACCCCCCCATTGCAATGAAATTTTGTATATTTAACATAGAAATATGTGAGTTGTAGCTCTGTAACCCCCCATTGAGTCTATAACCCCCTTACGAACTTTATGCGTACGCCTATGCTTCAGGTCTAGAGCAACAAAATCCGGAGAAAAGTGAGCAGATATAGTCCGTTCGCGGAAAATTGACCAGTGGTACCCTTAGAATTCAAGGGAGCTGACGTCACAAACGGGTTGGTTCATTACAGTAGAGGGAAGGGCGACATTTCATAACTGGTTTCTGGCGTATGTTCGTATGCGTGAAAAACCGGTTATGAAATGACGTTCTTCTCTGTACTGTAACGAATCAACCCGTTTATGACGTCAACTCCCTTGAATTCTAACAGTATCACTGGTCAATTTTCCGCGAACGGACTATAGTCGATAAGCATTATTCTTTTTTCAGCACCGTTGGTAGTCGAATTGGATTGACAGCATGCTAGGAGAGCGTATTACCACTGCGCAACTACGGGGTCTAAATCAGGTGCAAGTAGAATTTTCCTGTTGCATCACGACAACGCAAGCCTACATTTCAATTGATAAACGATAGAAACAGTAAGAAGCCTAATATTCTCACGTTTGCACCCTCCTTATATAACCGATTTGGCACCGTCTGACTTCTAGTTGTGATTACGCTATAAAAATGCAACCAACGAACCAATGACTTCTGGTTGTCCTTGAGACGTTAAAAGGTCAGCATTTTTCATTCGATGCCAAAGTTGCTTTGCGAAAATTAATCAAAAACCCATAGCAAACTTTCTTTATGGATAAAATGAAGAAATGTTTAGCACTTTGGGAAAATTCGTCAAAGTAAATGATGACAATGATGAAAACTTACGTTATAGTTCTTTATTACGATAAATTTTCTTTATTTTAATATAACTGTCAATGGAAATTTGCGTCACACAATTGGAGACCTTGCTTATCAATCAGCCCTCGTACTAATTAACCAAGTAAAGAAAGGAAATAATAAGTAAGCGCTCGACTCCACATGGAGTTTGAAAAATTATACTTTTCTATTTTTAAACGTAGGCTACATTTTATATTTAAAATTTGTTCTTGGCAAGTCATCTAATAATAACGCCAAAATTTTTTATCAACGCCGAAATTTTTTATTTCTCAGTACTAAACCTTCTTCCAGATGCCTATGGTGCTTTTGTAAAATTAAGATAGGTAGAGCGAAGATTTTCTTGTCGAAAGTAATTGTTATAAAATGTGCTTCGGGGCGTATCTTCAATTATAAAGTATAAAAGTAAAACTCCTCTTGAAGCTTGAATTTTTCTGAATTACCCAGGAATTTCTCTCAAAAGTAGGCCATGAAACTTTATTCTGAAGATAGGATAATATTTTCACCCAAAAATGCCTTTTCATTACGAAATTAAATCTCGTGTTAATAGTCACAAAGTCTTAAAATAATAAAACCGCTTGCCGGTTTCTTTGTTGCATAAACAAGTATGCAAATGAAAGTAGTTTATTAATATAAGTTGCATTATCAATACTTTAAATGGGAATTATCTATGCTAATCAAAGGAAAGTGTGCGAGAAATTATTTTTCCTAATTCTGGAGAAATTTCGGGGTCACACTTTGCCTTTGTTAAGTTGCTGTACACATACAGGCCCACTCATACAAATAAGGTATGATTATATATTGGGGGAGGGGACTTCTTTACAAGAATACTGCGCACGACATAGGTCAGCTGTTAATAATATCTTCTGTATTTACAAAAAAAGAAAGAAAGAAAAGTTTAAAATTTAGGCGGTTTATTCAAGTTACATTTTATAATATCAGAAAACATTCTAAACGGTACAAATTTGCCATTGTGCTCGTCTCCCATTTATGTAGCTTTGAGGTCCCTGATGGGTTTTGTCTTTTCTAAAAATTATGTAACTTGCCCAGGACACTACAAATATCGACATTGATGTACAATTACTAAAATACAATTTAGGCGCTTCTCACTCTTAACGATAATGAAAACTTGGTCATGTAATTGCCTTAAATATATAGGTAAATATAAATAAGGAAATCTATAAATATTGCAATATAAAATTTAACATATATAAATATTATAATACAAAATGTAATATAAATTTTAATATAAATTATAATATAAAATCAAATCATCTCATATTGTCCCCGATATCATTAATTATGCGGCTGTTGCTGTTTTGTCAAATGAGGCTTAATAAAGGTGGTTATGGTGAATGAGCTGGATTACATTTTAAAGGATTGAAAAATATTTTTTAAAACTTGCTGAAATAATATGATGAGAGAGGTTAAAAGAATCTTGTGGTTACTATAATTGATGCAAGAGTATGTAAAAATATGAATATTCTACATATGAGAATAGATTCTTTCACGGGTTACGATACTTAATTACGATACTTACTTCTGTAGAAACAGCATATCCAAAGCTCAGATTTGCTACGAATGACTCTTCGCCATAGAAATACAATTAAAAAAAAAAATAAGCATCCAATCCTCGCTTAAGGCAATTGAATAAATGAAGTGAATAAATACTATTACGCAATACACCCTCAATTGATATTTAGCAAAGGCACGGCTGAAGTAGAAGTTATACCACCTCATGTCGCGATGCCCGGTATCGCCATGGCTTACAATAAATATGGACTAATACGTTTCAGGAGGAGGGTGATTATAGCTCTTCGAGTTTCTTCCCCATTAGCGTATAACCTCATGAATAACTGATATGACTTTCGATATATTTTCAATAATTTCGCCCAGCCAATGGATACTTTGGTCTTGTCAATATACACATGACACGAATTACATAACGCATATACTTATGACAAAACAATGTAGAAAATATAGAAAGTAATGAGCTTAGATGAATTTTGACGAAGTGAAAAAAACAAAAAAACAATGGAAAGTTTTCGATGAACACGTAGAAAAACGATGAATAAAGGTTATTTTTCTATTACCATGGATGACATAATAATTAAAAATTATTATTGTGAAATAACTGATGCAGATGGAAGATCACAATGAACGTAGAGCGTAATTTATTTGCATTTGAGAATAACGTAGAAGTTTCTAATTTCCTTTTACAATAAATTTGAGTAAAAATAATTTGTTTAAGAGTGTACTTGGTTGAAGTAGTGTAGAAATTAAAAAAATGTAGAGGGCTCAAGTAGTGTTAAAGAAGATTATATGTGATATTATATATATATGATGTAGAGATAAAGAGAACTTGGCTTGGTATCTACTGGGGACTTTAGCCCCTTTTTATACACCCCGATTTTTGTGGCGTTTGGAGGGTGATTGCATCTTAGAATATATATTACGATCAGCATTGACGAAACACTATTATAACGCGGTGTTTTCAAAATTCTCGTATAAAACAGAACTTTGCACGGAATAAAGTTCTTTGGTATTGAAAATTTTTGGAAGCTAGTTTTCTCAGATTCATCTCACGCCTAACTCTAGATTTTCAATTTCGAGAAACAAAGGGAAAACAATATTTCCCTTACTTTCATGCACCGAAAAAATAGGATGCATTAAGCATTTCGTTTCGTAACCGTTCCCATCAAAAGTTTTTTTGGGTCGTCACTAAAATGGCACATGTGCAGTAACCTCTACACATGAAGATAAGAAACCAACTACGGACGCGTTTTGCACTGTAAATATGCGAAAATATCATATGCTACTACTCCCAGTTTTCGAAAACACACATCCTTCCTAGTAGGATTGAAAAGAGGGGAAATTCCATATATATGGAGATGACAGCACTGGAGGCGCCCCTGTAATAGCGCGGAGACAGAATGGACCTTTTCTTGAAAAATTATTTGCATTTAAATTGGTAAATAAAAAGAAGGAAAAAGAGAAGCTTTTCAAAACTTTCGATTAAGAAAACTTTCCCTTTGACTGGTGGATCGACCGAGGTAATTAACCCAAAGTTTAAACATCCTCCACCACAAAAAAAGGGGAGGAAAAGAAGGGGGGGAAGTTTCCTTAGAAGGGATTTTTGCTTTCTGAAATTTCCCTATACAAAGCCTTATTTTGTTACTTCAAGCGGAATAGGTTATATACTTGCTTTTGTTTAGAAAATCTATTTGATTTTACTATTCGACCCAAAAATGGGGAAATTGTTTCATTTAGGAAAAAATTACACCAAATTAAAAATTAAATCTTTATATTTTATCTCGATGAAAAGTGATTTCTAATATAAATGAATGAATGAAGCTATCCAGAGAGGACATTAAAGGCCAATTTGCTTCAAACGAAGTAGAAAATAAAAATAATAAAAGCAGACATAAACTATAATTTCCTATGCAAATTAACGTCATTCTGTGATAATTATTAACAAATAGATTTTATATGTTAATGAATGCATATATAATTATTGGTCCACAAATATTAGTGATGGCAGTGGCAAAGGTGTAGTTTTTAGCACTAGACTATTTAAAAACCTCAATGCTTTTAAATGGGAAATACATCAGGAAATTTTATTTTAATTAAGGTAAGGTAAATTTAAACGGACGTTAAACTTCTATATCCATTTTTTAGCAAAATTTTAGTTATTCATGTAAATAAACATTTTACACTAATACATTTTGCAGACAGATTATAGTGTTCAATTTGTGTAAATGATTCCTGATAACCAGATTGATAATCGATTTTAGTCTATAATCGATGAATTTTTTCCTACCAGAAAAAGTGATAATTTTGTACATTTATGCATTTTTAGTGACGATACTGAATTTAACGGGTTCCAGAGATTCTAAAAGAATGCTCATACCTATCCCTATGAAGGTGATGGAAGGGGTGAAGAGGAATCCTGTATTTTTAGTATGGAGGGTTGAAAGCGCTTTTAAGAATCATTAATATTTCTGTAGATTCAATCTGCTCTAATATTTCTGAACATTTATATTGCAGCCATAAATATTAACAGGAATATAAAATTTATTTATACAAATCGAAAACTACGCAGATTAAATTAGAAACAATTCTTATCAGCCCTTTTATAAGCGTAGTAATATTAACGCCGATGTTATGGCGTGGGTAAATGGTGAAATTTCCATAAAGAAAAATGTTTTTTGCGTTTGATGGAGCACAATCCCACGACCTTCTTCAATCCGGGCAGATGCTCTTAATTGTGTTTGTAGCTCATTTGGTAAAGTTTCGAAAAAAAAATGCGCTTTAAATACGTTCGTAGGGAATTGATTGTTTGGTCGTCTGTAGCTCAGTTAGTGATAGCACCTTCCCGGATTGTAGAAGGTCGTGGGACCCCACCAGATGCAAAACACATTTCTTTTCCTTACGAACGTTTCACCATCTAACCACGCCATAACATTATTATTACTACAAAAGTTGATAATAATTGTTTCTAAGAATATAAAAGTTGAAATAACAAAAAATTAGGTAAGTTGATGTTTTAAGGTGCAACGATAGCTTAATGCCTGCTGTTCAAAAACTAAGAGATAAGAGTGAGCACCGATGATCAATGTTTTATTTTCGATGTCCCATGTTTTCATCATCAATGGAAAATATCTGGCGTTTTGCGACCATCTATGCAATAATTAATCACTTCAATATAATAATACACATCAACGTAGCGTTTTCAAAATTAATGGAGGGGGCAAGAATACATTATGTGAATTTATATATTACAGTTTATGCAAAATTGAAATTTATTTAAAATTATTGAGGATCTTGGTCCCAATGGACTCATATAACCCTACCACTGCAACAACACGTCATTCTACTATAGTGGTACCTGCCTAAAGCGACCACTCTTAGGACTGCACTGCAATGGTCGTCATAGACAGGTTGTCACTGAACACAGCAGATCTTGGTATACGCATGACCAAGTTCCTAACTGTCCTCTCCTCCAAAGGTGGTCACCTTAACCAGGTGGTCAATTTAATAAGGTAATCACTTTACCTGGTTCCACTATACATCAATTTTTGTAATTATAAAATATATTTGTAATTTGATCTTATATTTTTTGCGAATTCAACGAGAAACGAACACTCAACAAAACGTGAACAAAACGTTTAATAAGTATAAGTTTGACGGTCATTAGCAGTGGAAATGGATTACGTCACTGCGTAGAGTTAGGAGTTCGATCCTTATCTAGTGAGGGGTTTTTTTTTTGGTTGCAAAAAATAGTTTTTTTTTGTGTTTGAAAAAAACTATTCGCTATAGAAAGAAAATAAAACACATATTAGCTTATAAACATTTATTAAAAAAAAATACGTTTAATAGATATTAGGCATGTGCATCGATGGCCGATTCTTTATTTTCGAGGTTTGATATTTTCACCACGGTTAGTGAATAGCAGATGTTTTGAGACCATTTTACAGTCATATATAAAAATAATGTCCTGTCAAATCCTTCATAAATTATTTATATGAATTTCTATTAACATTGGATGTGCCTTACTTCATTCAATATTAAAAAAAATGGAGGCTTTAAAAAAAATAAAAACGTATGCACGGTCCCACCTTGTCTGGCGCAAAATGATCCTCGCTATCCTTGCGCCATAAAAATTCAACCAAGAAACCTTCGAAACCGAAACGGTTTTTTTTGTTATAAACATCGATATTTAGAAAAAAATATTTTTAAAATATTCTATTTGTAGTAAGTACACTAAAAGATATACGTAGTTATCTCTTTACGAATTGTTGCTTTACAGATTTTTAAATGATGGGTTAAAATTTTAAACCGCTCTAAAAATTCTATTCGGATTATATATATTAAATTTGCACATCTCACGACATTAATCCTATATCTTAATTTTGAAATATTGTTTAATCTACCAAATACCATTTACATTTTCTTGCCAATAGACCAGGTGTTATCGCAAGATTTAAAGATAATTTCCTTCGCCATTTAGAATGTTGAAGATATTTGAATGAAATATATGAATGAAGGTATACGAATGAAGATATTTGGAACGTTAATTAACTCTGATATTGGACGAAATCCAACTTACAAAGAGTTTTAAAAAAGTCACTAAATATTTTAAGTGCATTGCAAACTATAATTTATGCTTCCAATAAGAGGAAATGGGTACAGTCCTCAACAAGCGAAGAACAATTGATTGTAAAACATTTAATGGATATATCCTATTTCGAGATACTTAAAAAGACGTTCACTGATTATATTCGAAACTGATATTTTTGTATCTATAACATATATTTCTTTGCTCTAGTTTAATTTTATTTTGTATATAATTCATTACTTATATTAGATATCAGTTTATTATACGCATTTTAGTAAAGTTATAAATGGGGAGGAACGAATTGCCCAAAACGGAAAACATATTTCTTTGCGTCTATGGTAAGTAGGTCCTAGCTTTAGGAATTCTAGTTTTTTACGAACGAGGCCTCGCAGCGAATTAATTCGCAAAGATGAGAATTGCCTCTAGTTAACATCTCAATGTTTTTAAAATTAAAACGAAGAAGGTTTTAAGTTACAGAATTTTTTTGGAAAGTTAATGGTATATCATCAATTTCAAAATTGTCTGACTGATAAAAAAATAGATGTTGCTTTGATTAAAACATTGTTATTATTAAACTGAAGACGGTAATGGCGTAATCAATTTAGCATTAGTTGATTAAGATTGGAGAGTGGGATAATGAACTTAGCATAGTTGATTAAGGCCGGAGTGGCACAATGAACTTAGCATAAGTTGGTTAAGACTGGAGTGGCGAATCAACTTTACAAAAGTTGATTCGTGGTAAGTTGGAGTGTCATTTTGATAAGTGGATATCCTGGCTTTGTCTGTTGCTTTATTTAATTTTTGTATATACATGGTATTTTGTCAATTTTACACAGCTTTCTTCCAGTTTAGGGAAAAGTGGGGACTCGAGATTTCCAGGGCTTAGGGCTAAGAGGTTTGTGAACTATTCTCTAAAACTAATCTCTGGAACTATTCTCTAAAAAGAGGTGGAAGAATACTCAACGTGTTAAGAGAATAAGGTTCTAATAGATTATGATATTTTGGCGGTACCTTGTTCAACGAACTAATATATGCGAAGAGATTCCATTTCCATAATTAATGTTCTTGAATATAGTTGTTGTAGAAATAACGTGTGATCAAGATGATATTTTTTTGGTTCTCTTCGGTGCATTACTCTTATATTTTGGTGCAGATTACATTGCGTCGGTGATTCACTCTGAAAGAATTTCGTAGGGTAGCTTTTGAAACGGGCAAAAACGGTTTCAGGAATGCCCCATAAAAATTCCAGGGTGCAATAATGAAATAGCGAAAAGACATAAAACGGAACAACGCTTCTCCCTTCACCGTGCCGATTCTGCAAACTCTATGAACAAAAATTCACATTAAAATATTTTATACTTATCGTTTTAGTATAATGGTAAATTTTCGTTTGAAGCCGAACGCTACTATGTAAGCGACATTTGATGCAAAACGTTGGAACAATTGTGATTTTTCGTCTGATAAATAAATGCTTTTTTAAGGTTGAAAATACACGCAACGTTCGTATCAACTGATACTCTATTATATTTTGTAATAAAATGAAGTACAGTGCGGTATACTCATGAAATACTTCATTATATACAGGGTGTTCATAAAAGAAGTATGCCACTTCAAAATTGATTTGCATCGAAACTATAATATTTAGAAACTTAATTTTTCTAATTACGTGGAAACAGTTTGCTTTTTCATGCATAGTTAGAATATCTCCACGTACTTTTCGCTATTCCCTATGATAGCGTGTAAATAAAAGTATAGTTCCATCCACGTTCTGACGCATAATGACCCTTGCTGTCCTTGAGACATAAAATTGCAGCTAACCAACCATCTACATTCTCTGCAAAACGCTCGATGTTACACTGAGAGAAGCTTGGTTAATGCGCTCTTTAAGCGTATTGTACAATTTACGTCCATTTTGTACACAGTTTTCTTAATAAATCCCCAAATAAGGCAATCGCAAGGGTTATCAAATCACGTCCAATCCATGGCCATGGTAAACGTTTGTGTCAACAGCTTCGAACAACCAAAGTTTAATGGGGAGGCCCACCATCTGCCTCAAAAATTCTATTTGGAATATTCTGAAGTTGTGGAATTGCAAATTGTTCCAACATGTCCAAATACGTTGCAACAGTAACCATGTTTGTAGTAAAGAAAAGGGGTTAATAAGTATCTGCCATTACACCACACCAAACGTTAATCTTCGGGCTACATCTCTCGTGTTTTATGAGCACATGGGGATTTTCAGTGCCCCAGGTTCGACAGTTATGCTTGTTAACTTTACCGGGAACATGAAAAGAATCGGAGCCTTGAAATAATACGGGTTCTTTAATGCTATCATGTCTTCATGCGATTCATGCATGTCTTCAGCAAACGCATGCCTACGTGATTAATTATCGGACTGAAATTTGTGCAGTGACTTCACTTTTATGGATAGAGGTGGAGACGTTTGTGTAGAATATTGCGTTGTGCTAGATATGTCGAGTTCACGACTGGAAACTCAAATTGTTTGGAAATTACTAACAACGCATCTTGTTCGGGCTCTTAACGTAAGTCTCACATACCCCTTAAACAGATTTATCAAACACAGATCTACCACTGTTCTTACTTTTCAAAACACTTGCTGTTGCTTTGAACTTCTTCGCCCGCTGGTCGATTCTTTTTATCGGAGGTACACTTTTCTCAAATTTCGTTGCACTTGTGTTGATTTCCTTCCCATAAACCATATTGCACAAGTAGCTATCTCCTACATCGATGTCATCACTCTTGTCGTCTTCATCTATTACATTGAGGCGCGCAGAATGACCATTGATATCCTTGCGCCTACAACCAACTGCTACGTTGGAGTTTACGAAAGCATGTGCACTACCTGTCACATGGATACATTCAAACTATGCAGGAAAACATCTTGACTGTCGCCACGTAAATAAAGAATTAAGGTTCTATATGTTTTAGTTTCAATGCAAATAAAATTTGAAATTGTATACTTCTTTTATAAACACCCTGTATTATTCATTCCAAAATATAGGGACATATGCAAAATATTATATTCCATCCTTTCTTTCTCTTGTCCTCTACTGCATATACTCAAACATAATTACGGCTTCCTGTTCATAATAAACTTATGATATCACCACGAAGAGTAAATAACAAAATTAAAAAATAGGCAAAATTAATACAGATTTCGCGTCATAATATTACTCTGAGTGTAAGGCAGAACAACATTAAGACAAATGCGTAATGAACAGTGGTATTTCATTCTTTAATTTATTGAAGCCACGCTTCACAGCAAAATGAAAGAAACACCAGTGGCTAAGTTCGTTGATCATAAATATTCTAAAGAATTGCAAACTTCAGGGTGATCAATCTCATTTGAAACATTAAAATTTAGAAAATTATAATCAATTATTTACATTTTTCCATTATCTTTATGATGCTACTTTCCCGTAATGATATTTTGGAATTTTTTTCAGACAAAGAACAATGTTAACTTAAGCAAAACTTTCGAATCGTTCGAAGAGATATGGGGAATCTTCGACAGAATTTATAAGTCTATAAACATTTCAAAAATAGTCGTCCGATTTTTAGGTAGCTTCACAATAAAATTATTTGAATTTTTTGCTTTAATTTGGCAATACAGTAGAACCAGAGGCTTAGCCAGGGGGCGGTTTGGGGTGTTGTAACCACTATCGCAATGAAATTTTACATATTTAACATAGGAATATATGAGTTGTAGCTCTGTAATCCCTCCCATTAAGCCTATAAACCACTCCTTATGAACTTTTGCCTACGCCATTGAATAGAACTCTCCTAAAGTGACCACCCTTGGGAAAAAACTTCAATAGTCAACATGAACAAGTGGCTGCTATACACAACAGACTTTGACTAAGTTATCCCCAGATCTCTCTTATAAAAGTGGTCACTTCATTCATGTGATCAATTTACCAAGGTGGTTACTTTAACAGGTTCCACTGTATTTCATTTTATAATGTACAAGAAAGGTTAATTGGAAATGGTAAATTAAACTACAATCAAATCTGATCAAAATGAATCAAAACAAATCTGCTACTCTAAATGATTTATAAACGAAATTAAGTCCTGAGGTGGTGCAGTAGTAATGCGTTCACCTAGGATGTCGTTTTCCACGGTTCAGCTCCTGAAAAAAAAATACCGACCAACTACTCACTGTAGTCAAGGGTTGATTACCCAAGCCTTAAAATTTTGTATTCCTTAGGAAATGGTAATTTCCGGTGCAGTTTGATTTGCTGTCCTTGCTCCATAAAATACGAATACAACCAATCACCGTCATAACGATTCAAACAGCTACGTACAAAGCTCTTTGAATCATCAGCACGATGTCCATTTCAATCATCATCTTCACCGCTGGCAAATTCTACAGAATCACCATCACCGCCGACGAATTCAAATTTATCATACTCACCGTTGCTGTAATCAGAAATATAATCATTGGCATGGTTATCGTTAATATCACGGTTACTATCAGTCGAGAACCTGCAGTGGCATGGTAGTAACGCGTTCACGTAGCACGTTGTCTAAATCCTGGTTCGACTCCCAACTGTGCCAAAGGGAATTAACGCTCACAGACTGACTGCTCTCTGTAGTTCGGGCGTTTTCCCCCTAGTCTATGAAAGTTTAGATTGCTCGGAAAAACGTCAACTGCCCTCTGATGACTTAACGGTAAGGTGGTCCTATCTTGCCACTGCTCCGGGTTCGACTCCCAATAGGCAACGGGTCTTTTTTTCACCCACCGCCGTCCGAGGTATGCTTCGCTCGGGAGCAAAGATTGAAATTCTTCGGAAAACTGTAAGTGGTACAGAATGACGCCTGCTGTCCTTGCGCCATGAAAATATACAGCTAACTAACCAAAATTGTAGGCTCTGGTACCTTTTGGTCCTTGCGTCGTAAAAACCTAAATATTATCAATAAATTTCGGAGTGAAAACGTTTTATGAGACGTTTTCGTAAGCTACTAAAATATATGCTCCTCCTTGTTACCTCTGTTCGTTTTTTCGGACACATTTTTATAGGGGCATATATCGTCAGGCATATTTTTACAGGGGCATATATCGTTTCGATCTTTTGTAGCTCTCATTTCGCTGTGTCTCTGAAGATATGACACGGACGCTGTCATTGCTTCCTGTCAAATCATCCCTAGGTGTCAAAGCAAGGTCGGCCATCTCCTAAGTGCCTTCGCTTCTATTATTAGCCTTGGGCTTCCTATTTCTCTTTTAATGGTTTGTTCATTCTCTCTCTTTATAGTGAATGATACTCTTCTCGGAGAATTCCTCCATCATCCAAGCCTTCTTCTCTGATCTTTATTGCACTCGCTTATTTCGTTTTATTATGTTCTCTGTGTTTTCTGTCTCTAAGTGTTGCGTTCATGGTCATCCTCAGCATACAATATCCGTCTCATGGATATGTCTTGTCCCTTCCTTTTAATGCTCAAAACTTTCAACCCTCCGGTATCCATTTGCTAATTTCAGCTGTATGTATATCATATGCTGTATCAGCGTATTAAATGTATGTTATATGTCAAGCCTATCATAGCACGGGTCATATTTGTCATATTAAATTAGGCGTATATTGCTCAAGTCATGAATGATTTAACGAAGCGGCCTTAATTAACTGACAGTAGATATTCATGTTTGTTATGCGTTAATGTGATTTTATGAATAGAAAATGGAAAAATAATAATGATTTTTCAGTTCGTTATACATTAGAACTAAATGAAGGTATTCTGTAACGTTTAGAGATAAAGAAAGAATTATATTTAAAAAAACTGTCTTCTATAATCTGCACAGGGATTAAATTAGTGTTAATTTTTTTGTCTTACCCCTTAGTTTTAATTTTTGATAAAATTTTGAATTCCTTTTGATGTCCATAAATTTTTACTTCATTAAATTCACTCTATGAACATAAAGGGATATAGGGAATATAGATCATCTATCTACGCAAATTAGTTTGAATTTCACCTTGTCCAAATTAATATTACATACAATATTATCAACTGTTAACTAAATTAGTTTTCGTAATGATTTACCCAATGGTTATTTTTACTAATGTGTCAAAGTTGAACAAAACTAAATTTCAATTTTTTATCACTATTTTTAAATAACATTTATCTTTACTCTAGTTAATTTCAGTTGTTTTATAAATAGATTTTTCTACTTCTCTTTCCGCATTCTTTTACGCATTTGACGTTAGTGAGTTATGGTTTCATAGAAATTTAACAATTATTTAATGTTGCGTTTTACACACCTATGATATTTCCACGTCATTTTCATATGTATATTACGTTTTACATACCTTATGGAAATGACGTGAAATACCAAAATATTGAAGAAATAGGAACACATGAAAATAAATATATTTTCATGGATAAAGTATCAAAAAGCTGTTTTAGAAAGGAAAATCGAATGAGAAAAGAGATAAGTATATAGATGGGTCGGTGAGAAGAGGAATGTTAAGTAATAGGTGGTAACGAAAAGTGGGAAAATGATGAGAACTCTAGAAAAGATAATGCGATATTGAAACTTTAAACTATTTTCAAGTGAATAGACTAAACAAAAAAAAAATTGTGGATTACTGACTATTCTGGATGCTATTTTATACTTTCTAAAATATCTTTTGTCTGAAATTGAAAGCTTTTTTTTATAACGAAAATTTTTATCTTCAATATTTTTTGGCTCGATGTGCGTTTCCATATTTGTCTTCATTATATTGTTGTATATTATATATTATAAGCAATATTTGTATATAAGCAATGAAATTGTGTGCCACATTTAATTACCAAAATATAATATTCAGTATCATACAAGTAGTTTTTAAGTGATGTTTATATAAAATTTGTGTATGTTAAAAAGAAATGATAAGTAGCCAAAAAGGTAGAAAAATTTTTATATTATCAAGAGAAGTTTCTTGTAAAAGTAAAATCGTTGCGATATTTTGGTGATGTGTTTTAAATATAAAATAAAACGATTTTAAGGCTTGATGTTTCAATGATTCTGCATATCGTTTTCAAATGAAATGCAAATAAAGGATTGCATTATTTAAACATAACTGATTTGGGAGGATGGTAAAAATTTTACTTGAGCATTATTTTTGTTCATAGAGATATTTAGCATTGACTAAATGCAAATACTTCCTTTAATTATATTGAGTTCGTTTTATGTAGATTATATATAAACTCCTGTTTGTAAAAATTGCAACACCATGAAGGAATCATGTGATTGAGCTGAAACTTTCAGGAAATGCAAATTAGGGTATGCTATTCAAATGATTAGAATTTCAGAGTCATCAGGCATGCGTGGACTGAGCAGCGCCCTCTGAACTGCTGATGGATCCGTATAAATAGAGGGCTGTAGCGGGGCGTGTATGTTTATCTGCTAGTAGTAAACGTTACATGAGACGTCACTATGCCTCTACGACGAAAGAGGGCGACATTTCAGCAAGTTACGGAGTTTGAACGGGGACGAATGATCGGCCTTCGTGAAGGAGGGTTTTCTTATCGTGCAATAGCAGCTCGTATGGGGCGTAACAGCAGCACAGTGATGCGAGTGTGGAAGCAGTGGGTTCAAGAGAACCAGACAACTCGGAAATCCGGGAGTGGACGCCGAAAGGTGACGTCAGCACGGGATGATAGACACCTGGTCCGCATGGCGGTGACGGACCGTTTTGCTTCATCTGGACAGTTGGCAGAACGTTGGTGCACTGCTACAGGTGTATCATTGTGTGCTTCATCAATTCGTCGGCGTCTACTGCACCGTGGACTGCGTGCAAGAGTTCCTTTATACAGGATCCTCCTGACGCAAAACCATCGGTGCCTGCGGCTACAATGGGCTCATGGACATAGAGACTGGCGTGCTGATTGGCAACAAGTGGTGTTTTCTGATGAATCCCGCTTTAATTTGGGGTACAGTGATGGCCGCATCCGTGTTAGACGCTATACCGGTGAACACAATGTTTCGAAGTGCGTTATCCAACGTCATAGTGGACCAACCCACCAGCGTTATGGTCTGGGGTGCGATTGCGTATCATGGACGATCTCAGCTGCTACGAATTGTGGGTAATCTTAACAGCAACCGGTACATCTCGATAGAAGGCGGTCGGGACAAACGCTAATCCCTCATTTCATTGGTTGCAAAAGTAATCTGTTTCTCATCCTTGTTTTTGGAAATACTACTAAACTAAATTTTAGTGCCAACTAGATTCAGAGGAATATTTATTAAAAGAAATACAAGGCTTATGTTATAACCTTCATTTATGAAAGAATTCATTCACAAGAAAGAAATAAAATTCGGGGTTTTATTTTTCCATAAAAAAAAAACAAAGTAAGGGCTTCATTACTGCCTTTCAGCATATACATATTACTAGTTGTTATATTGCAACCCTATTTTCTTGGGGTTTTTCCGATCGTTTGATTTTTTCTGAAATCAGTTGCATATACGTACGTATGTTTTCTCTCATTCTGTGGATTTGATTGAATAAATACAATGCAATCAATTTTTTCTATATGGTAAGGTTAAGTAGTTTTTGTTTATTTATATATATATATTATGTTATTTAAAGTTTATATAAAGGTAACTGCTCTTTTACATGTTTCTAATAGTTATCAGTTAAGAACGTGTGATTGTATTCTGAAAATTTAAAGTTGCCTTTTCTGGGATTTCTTTTTTAAAATTTCGGATTTTTTTTTTTGATGGACTAGTAAGATTTGAATCATTATTTGCGTGACTGCTGGAAAGTATAATAGGTACGTTAATACATAAGCACCGTACAATCTGCATAATGAGTAAACATGCTATAGCCATGGCCTTGTCATTGTAAAGGTATCTAAAGCCTTCACTGTACTTAACTTTTTTAGCTACATTTTGGTATGTGGCCTAACTGCAATGCAATTATTTTTATCCCCCATCTCCCCAGTAATGTTTCGTTAAAAAAGTCCATTCTATAGGTTATCTGAAATAGGATCGCTTTGTGCCAACTCACTTTTTAATTGTTACTGTCATATACTTGCTGTACCCCCAGAGGGGAAAAACCATGTAAAGTAAACTGAACAAAGGAATAATTGACTTACTAGGTGAAGTATATGTCATAGTAGGTAATTTTGTCACGTGATCATAAACTTCATTCTCTCAGTTCCCAAATTTCCCTTTTTCATTTCACGTTTGAAGTTAGAAACTGTGACCAGGGAAACATAACCGACAATTTTATATTGCTATCCTAGGAGTGGCAACAGAATAAAAGTAAATTAATATTCGCCACAAGAAGGATACTTTAAATGATCTGGTAAGCCTAAGAAGTTAATTTACTTTAGTGCCTTTTAATCCTTAGATTTAGTTCATATTCCCCAATACAGGCAAAATTTAGTGTCCCTAACTTGTATCATGACGTCACGCCAGTTAACCAATCGGATAGGGGATTCGCTTCTGTCCCGACCGTCTCGTGTACATCAATGAAGTTCTGGAGCCCGAAGTTGTTCCCTTCCTTCAAGGCATTCCCGGAGCTGTATTTCAACGGGACAATGCCCGCCCACATATTGCCAGGAATGTTCAAGACTTCTTTTCATCACAACAGATACAGCTTCTTCCTTGGCCTGCCTATTCGCCGGACATGCCACCGATTGAACATGTGTGGGATATCGTTGGTCGGCGTCTCGCTCGTGATCCTCGTCCCATAGCTACTACAGATGAACTTTGGGGTCGCATACAAGCAATCTGGAATGCTCTTCCTCAGGCACACATTCAACATCTGTTTGATTCCATGCCACGTCGTATAGCATCACTTATTGCAGCGCGTGGTGGCTTCACCAAATACTGATTTTCGACATGTAATATTGTTTTTTTGCTTTGTAATTTTAATCGTTTATTTGTATCAACACAGGTCGTTTGTACATTAAATTTCATTCAATTCGGACGAGTCCTTCATGGTGTTGCAATTTTTACAAACATGAGTATAAAAGAAACTTACGGCTCAAAGAACTTCAACAATGTATTTGATCTTACTAATGTGCTGGGAGGGGCTGCCGTTTTTAAAAGCAATAAAGAGATAGATTTATAATATTTTTCACTAATTATCCATTATGTGCTATTTATTAATATTTATAATATGTCTGTCGTTTATAAAATGCTGAAAAGCTCTTCCATTTACGTGAGAGCCGAGAAAGTTCAAAGCGTAGGCAACTCCGAAGAGAACAATTAAGAACCTACATGCACATATAAACAAATTTTTGCATATTAAAAGTGGCTTTTGTTAAGAATACGGAGGTTCTATTATGTGATTTTTACTACATCTCACATTCACTCCGAGTATAATAACCGTCCCGTGTACAGCAGATACTCTCTCTTTGAGAACATAAGATCCTACTTCCCTTATTTATAAGATCGTGCTATGTTAGCATTTAAAAGAAATGTCTACATTATGCTCGAGTGTACGGCTAATTTATATTAATTAACCCCAAAATCATTTAAGCATAATATAAATTTATTATAATTTAAAAGGCTATTTTCGTGTAAATAATTCTTTATTAAGCAGTTTCTTATGTTAGAAATATCTCACACCAAAACTTTTTCTTTCTCGTATCTCATTGGTGCCTTTCCAAATAAGTTTTATTGCTTTTTATTACCTAGGGGCAAGAACACCATACGTTGCGGTTACTCAGCGATTTTTAACCAATAGCTGTCCGCCAACGGCCTGATCGTCCCCCAAAAATATATCTGTTCTCACAATTTCGAGACAGTTCTGCAACTAGACTCCTACCACTCAGATGTACTCCTGTCAGCTGCCTGGAGTTGCAATTTTTAATTAATATGTAACCTCGTACACTAATTCGAACTTATTCTACGCCAATAAAGGTGCCTAGTATTATACAGCGTTACATCTTAATATGTGGAGTAATAATTTACAGCATATCTTTGATGGCGTTAGTGAACCGAGGAGCCTTGTTAAACAGAATCGGTAATAGGTTATCTCATTGGCGCAGGCAGGGGGGTGTTGATGAGGGTTGTAACCCACCATTGCAATGAAATTTTGTATATTTAATATAGGAATATGTGAGTTGTAGATCTGTAAACCCCCATTGAGCCTATAACCCCTCCTTTACGAACTTTATGCCTATGTGTTATCGTAATGATAACCTATAGCCTTAAGTGTAATAACGAATCATGTTTAGTCACAGTTCTACGCAGAATGTCAGTGGGGGAGAACAGTTACCTTTCCTACTTTTCTATGCGATCTAAAGGTCAGAGCAACCATTTTGCAGCGTCGAGATAGTTTACCTTTACTCCCAAAATCCCTTTCACTGTCCCTCGTAATCTCATATATATATATATATATATATAGACTATATTGTTATTAATGACTGGACATCTATAGGAATGTCTAAACTTGGATTTGGTATGATGTCAGCATGTTTATGTTTCCCACCTTTTGCTGCTACGACAGACTCGACACTTCGAGAAAGAAATTGCTCTGTGATGCTGTAAGTGTCTACAGGAATTTAGTTTCACCCCATCTTCATTCAACATTTCAAACGCCTGTGTGGCGTTTTTTGGATGGTTAGGCCTGGATTACAGGCGGCACTCCTACTCATTCTAAAGGTAGTTGAAGGAGCTGAAGTCAGGGCTTTATGTTTCAAAGTCAAATCCATTCTTTCTAACTTACAGAAGTCATTGGGCCTTTAATTTATAAATTGGTGTATTTTCATGATGAAAATGAGCCAACGGGCCAATTCCAAATTGTTGCCATGATATGGATGGCATGGACCCTCACATACACATAGGTGATGTAGCATGAAACAAGACATGGTTTTTTTTTCTCCAATAGGAGATTTGAGCTCCCTTATCCCCCTTTGCTAAGCTGCTGAACCACGTAATATAATACAGCATGTTGGAATGGTTGACTAAACGTTCATGACGTTATCCAGGTAGATTGGTGTATGTGTGAGATTACAGGTACCGAGATATTCAAATTTCGGCCATCCGGGCGATCATCCTGCCCACCTTAACAACGTTCAATGGTCTGTTTGTGTGTCGACCATTATTTGGTTTTTCTGTTATCCCTGAGAAGGGTAATAATAACTCACAACTTGATATACGGAGAAAGAGAGAGCGTTGTTCCTGTCCTCGTTGGTCTAACGATTAAGGCATTCCTGGCTCAACGGGGGATCAAAGTTTGACTCTAGTACAAGCACAATACCTTTTTTTCTCCTATGTCTAAAGACAGCACTAGTTTGAGTTTAAAAACGTGGGTATCGATTTATCATAAAATATTATTGAATATTATTTTTCTATTGTGGAAATAACTTCTATTAAAAAATCCAGTCCAACAGCAAAATTTGCTGGATTAAAGAGAAAACATGTAAAAAATATTCTCCACTTTGAAATCGATTATTGATTCTCAAGATTGAAATTTTCTTCCGTGGAAAAATAGTTCTGTTTGTTTCAAAATAAATTTGAGTTTTGAAATTGATCACTTCCTCGCACTTGTGTGAATTATATTTTTCTGAAACTGCACGAGTCTTCACCTCTCTAGATTGAAACAAAGCTTCATCGGTCGTTTTACGAACCAACAGCTTTTTCCGAAGCAAAAATATATAAAAATTAGAGTAAAAAAATAACACATTGAAAGGAATGAGAAAGCTACTATAATATTTAAAACAATTGAGTCCATACTGTAGAGATTTTAACAATCAAGGTTAATTTTTTTGATAGTTTAATATGTTAACACTTACTGCTATTTTTTTTTCTTTTTGTTAAAATCGCTTCAAAAACTGCATATTTCTTTTTATTACATATTTCAAATCTACATGTAATTGAGAGTTAAAATATGTAGCACATTTTTGTAACCAAAGATGATGAGAGATGAAAGATGGAAAAATTTCATACAATAGAAAATCGCGGAATGAGAAAATGTTACTTTCATGTTACCCGTGGAACTCGCATAATAAGCAGTCAGAGTTAACTAAAAGGGTAGGCTAAAAGAACAGCTAGCAAGTTTCTATGATTCCATGATAGAATTAAAGCCAATTAATTCATCGAAGTGGTTCATTAGAATTTTAATGGATGATTTATAACCAAATTATTTTGTTTTGTAAGGAAAAATTGAGAAACTTCCTGATAGAAAATTCCGCTTCATGAAGATGTGAATATAGTGCCAAGCAAATTGCAGAATCGATGCCCATGTGGAAGTCATGCCATTGGTTAAAATTTTTGACCAATGACACGAAACACAGCAGTAACTCAAATTGGGCCTCGATCTTTCTAGGGCCGGCACTGAGTTCGGTGTACAAGCAATGTTAAAAGTGTAGATTGAATGCCAAAAGAATTATCGTAATACGTTTGGAAAAACTGAGGCATAATTCTTGAAGCTAAATGAAATTAAACAATAAAAAATGTGTGTTTTTGAAGTTTCCTATTTTAAATACTAAGGTTAATGATCCCTAATGAAGGATAGCTTACATATACGAAAGGATTCGATTCGATACATTTTTATTCAATATCCATTTGACGTTATTTTACATTATCATTATCGCCAGCCTTTGAAAATGTAGTCAAATTATATAATATTTAATAATTGAATTGAAAAAAGAAGAGTTTTAACTTAAAAATATATATTATAAAATTACACAAAAGTTAAATAAATTTTATATATATACAAATTAAACTATAACAAATAAATTTAAATGTAAAATATTAGTCAATTTGCAAATTAAATTGTGAAGTGGTGTCAACGAGAAACTAAATATTAGTAGAAAAATATAGCAGCCCTGAGTCTCCACATAATTGCAGAATTTTTTTATATAATCGTAAACACATAAATATGTTCATGCTTCTATAAATTTTGATACGAAAATTTCAAGAACTTTCCAAATGATGATGATTCAAACAACAACATAAACAGCGTTTTTTCAGTTTTGAAATAGAATATCATTATCCGTATTCTTGTTTCAAATTACCCAAAGACAAACTGAATAAGACTTGAAATGTTTACACACAATTTCTCACGAAATACAAATATAAATACATGATAAAATGTATGATTAAATAAATATAGTAAAATCTATCTATAAAGATTCTTAAATATTGGGAATATTATCGTTAAGGGCAACGTTGAATACTGTATATCTCTTGGGACCGGTAGAATACATCGTTTTAGACATATTTCGATGTATATCGAAAGAGACATACTTCGCTGTATATCGAAAGAGACATACTTCGTTGTATATCGAAAACGGCGTACTTCGCTGTATATCGAAAGAGGCATAGTTCGCTGTATATCGAAAGAGACATATTTCGATGTATGTCGAAAGAGACATATTTCGCAGCATATCGAAAGAGACATATTTCGCAGCATATCGAAAGAGACGTATTTCGCTGCATATAGAAAGGGACATGTTTCGCTACATATCGAAAGAGACATGTTTTGCTGTATATAGAAAGAGGCATATTTCGCTGAATGCCGAAACATAGAAGTAATTTGGAAACCCTCTGCATATAGTTATTTTCACGACGATAGTCAGTACGTGATTGCGTTTGCATTTCATATCTATTGTATTTCCACTGTGGATTTCGTCTGAGAGCACATTTAAGAAACATACAAAGATTTAAAATCGGGACTTAATAAATCATCGTCTACTATATGGAGCGCAAATTTGTTCACTGTTTCGGACGTGAATATGAAGAGGCGCAACTTCTCAGATTTGCTCTCGAGGGAATTTAGTAAAGAGCGCATTACTCCCTCCACCAGAGACCTGAACGTTCCTCACTATAATGGGCGGAAGAAACGAATGTTCGCACTAGGAGAAAATAGCCTTGTTTTAATCACAGAAGTAGCTAGTTGAAGGGATGCTTTGGATATTACATGAAACTAAAGGTAGTTAAAACAAATGTTATCCTCTATCGTAAATGTCTGCCATTAGTTCTAGTATAGGAAATAGACTTCATACTTACCTTCGCAATATGGCTCGTCTCCTTCCCATTGTTTGTTCGCTCCACATGCCCTCGTAATGGGCCCAACAAGCTTATATCCATAAAGGCACTCGTACCGAGCAATGGATTTGAACGTTGACGCTGAAAACACCACTCTTCCGTTCGTGACGTCCATAGGAACTGGGCATTGAACCGCTGAAGAGTAAAAGTGAAAGCAGGATATCATAAAAATAATTCACATTGAACAAACGATAAGAAAATTTTTCACCGATTTTGTAAATTGAAATAAGAAATGACAAAAGGTGGAATTTAGTTAAAATATTGATTTCATTAACACATAGTTGTTACCATAATTTGCAATAAAAAGTGGATATTGTTTATAACGATTCCGGTTATAATGACAAATGGTATATAGCGACGGGCTCTCCACAAGATATTTGGTTCCATATTTTTTTAGCAGTTTTATTTATTCCTCATCTGTACAGTCATAATAATAATAAATAACATAACTATATATAATAATGCAAGATAAATTTATAAATATGCTAAATATATGGCTTGTACCGGCTCCGTATTATATATGCATGATTTCCATGCATCGAGATTAAAACGGCAATCAAAAGTTTAATTTTTGTAAGCTGGAATACAATCAATATCTAGACATTAAATCGTTCCGAATTTGGTGGATTGCATTGATAAGAGTTGATAGCTCTTGATTAAATGAAATTTTTAGCACTTTAATCTTCATATTTTTAACATGATACGATCATTGAAATCATCATTTATGGTATTAAGTTATTGAAATTATTAGAATTTCCAATGCATGGTGATCTGTTCAGCTTATTCTTAATACGACAAATTATTTCCTTGTTTGCAAATGGATACCTTAAATTTCTAATACGTTTTAGGCGGTTTGTATCCAAATTATAATAGATTTAACTAATTACACCGAAAATTCAACAAGTAATTGTTTTATAATCAGAGATTAGTACTATAAGCGTGAGATGAACTTAAAGTTCGTTTCGACATACTTTTCAAACTGACTTGACTGCTTAAAATGCACCTCGAAACGAACTTTTTAATTTTACGCTTATAAAATCGATTTCTACTTATAAATTTTGTCTGCTTAGTGATATGTCAAATTATTCCCCAAAGAACCCGTTTACTATCCTGTCTAAAAATTGAGATTTCGGAAAACTACGAAATGGAAACTCATTCCATTCATTTACTGCCATTGAAATACGCCTTTATTCGTCAGTAATTTATGACTCACTGGCAGATATTTTCAAAGGCAGTCAATAAAATGCTTCTACTTAATTGGACATATATAAGCCCGATTTTTCCTAATTGTGACATCCGAAGAATAACCGTTGTTCTGAAAGATTGTGGATATGGATTTCCATTAGAGTTTGTAATTGCAAAAATCGTTAGAATGCCATGCGTTCTGAAAGACATGGAAATTGAACGTTAGGCATTGGAAATCAAATCAACTGAAGCAATAATTGATATTTGGGTTTAGAACGGTTTCATTGTCCCATTGTAGGATCTCTGAACTGACAATAGCTTGAAGGTTAAGCCATTTGTTAATGGCAGGGCCATCAACATGTCCTCATTATAATTTATTGCAGAAATGCCACGATTAATCAGTTCCATTGTACAGATTCTGTCGGCTCGAGTGTAAGAATGGAGCTATTATTCTTTCAGATTTTCTGCATTCTGTGATATTCATTCCTTGCTATTGACAACTTTCATTCCAGAGAGATGCTCTGATGAAATTCAATGCCTTCTGGAACAATGGTCGATGACGTGATTTGTTCCATAATTATTACTTATTTCCATAACGCTCGTCATTTCAACTACGACGAACGTGGCGTAATAAATATGGAATATTGAAGCAATTGCAATCTAATATGATAACCGATGACAAATGATTAAAGGTACAAATATTATGTAACTTTATATAGTAATTCCTAAACAAATGTGTCAATCAAAATTGTACATAGAGTGATAAGTGTGTTGTGCTTAAGCAGCGAAATAAAAGCTTAATCATATTGAACTATTATTACTTTACCATCTACCAACCATGAGAGGAATTCCACGTTTAAAAAATTTATCGATGTTTTTGACTATTGATATTGCGGGCTTTCTGCACTGTTGCCACTAGAACAACCTGTTTATATAACTTCCGTAATTATCGTTTTACCATAGAACCGTTGCCATTTGAAATACTAAGAAATGAAAACTTAATAATTGCAATCTCTGAACTATAGTGAAATACAAATACAAAAATAGACTTACATTATTAAGTGATATAAAAAATATAAAATTAAAATTATTTTAATTTTATTTTTGTATTTGTATTTCACTATATGTATTTAAGATTGTAGTTCAGTTGCAGTTTATAGTGCAGTTACACCTCTGTTATTTGTTTTTAAATTTTTAATTATTTTTTGTATCATTTGTTCATTAATTTATTATTCATTAGTTTGCTTAATATTAGAAGCGCCTGATTTTTATCAGCAGATTCACATGCATATGTAAATGATGCTAGTGACATAATAGGTGGTGGCCAGTGTAATATCTACAGAGGCTGTAGAATTCAACGTAATTCAATAAATACATTGCAAGATTTAATGGCTCACTACTTGAACGCTGAGCTCCATGCTTATTCAAGATTTTCCACACACGTTTGCTGCGCCCACACGGCTTGCTTAATCCACATGCGTTGAAGAATTATCTAACACTATGGCAAGGATTGGCGAGGACATATGCAGCCTCAGAATATACTGGAACGCCTGAACCCGTCCGTCGGTCGCGGACGTAGGTGTACGCTTCCAGTCAGCAGCGAACACACTTGCCGATAGTCCATAGAGTTGGATGCTGAACAGCGGGAAAGTGCTGGACATATTCCTCTGTAGTTTCATGTTCATTGCAATAACATTCGCGCCTCGATGTAGGTTCCTGCTTGTGATGATGGGGCCACCCAGAAATACAGCTGTTTTGCTACTGATCAATATCTCTGGGTCCTGAACGCCTACAATCGGAGACAAGGTGAAAGCGTGCTGATGGCTGTATGGCAATGGGGTTATAATTTCGCATACGACGGCCTCGGGGGTTACAAGGAAAATCCCGCTGTAAGTAGCCTTTCAGTCTGCGATGGAGGTAAGGCAGCCGGTGTCCGTATACTTTTCCCAGTTCTTAAATCTCATATGGAATCGAAGAAAAGGACCAGCTGAAAAAATGCAACGAAGAAAGTTAACGTAATGATAAAATCCTCCATACTTCTATTGTAGTTACATGCGAAAAGCCAGAATTTAAAAAATATTTCCATTCGCCATAGAAAACCATTCAAAGGATATGCGGAATAGTAAAAAATACAAAAAAAATTAAGATCCGGTGACTTATTAATGGAAATAATCCACGACAACCATCATTTCTCAACTGTAAACGTATAGTCAATATAGAAATCAAAGTATCGCCACATAACTCACTGTGCAGTTAAGAGGGTGAAATATCTGAAATAGACGATTGGTGTTGAATCACAAGACATAGTAACAGAACTTTCTGAACATGGTGTAATATTAGCAAAAAGGATAACAATACGAAGAGATGGCAATACCATTAGAATCAAACATATCATCCTAACTTTCAAGAGACTAAACATACCAATATTCATCAAAGCTGGCCACTTCTCATGTTCAGTGCGACAATATATTCCCAACCCAAAAATATGCTTTTAATGCCAGAGTTATGGACATTCCAGAATTTTATGCCGTGGCAAGGCTACCTGTTTAAAATGCGCATTGGTAGGCCATGGCGATCAGGAATGTCCATCAAAACACCCTTAGATGCATCAACTGCAACACGGCATTTTCACGCTCTTGTCCCAAATGGCAAGAAGAAAAAGCCACAATAGGAATCAAAGTTATTGGTCATATTATCTATCGTGAAGCCGAAAGAGCTTATCAATTAAGTCAACGAATTCAAACAAAATCCTACGCTTTAGCAGTTGCTCAACCTGTTATTAAAAAAAAAAACAGACGCTCAAACAAATCAATATTGCCAAATTCAGACGGACCTACTAACACAGAAAATGAAGTCACCAAAACACAATACGAAATCAAATAAATGGTACAAGTTGAAGAAGAAAAAATCCAAATCCGTACGAAGGATTTTTTAAAAAACGACCCCAAAACAGTTCTAAAAAGACAAAAAGTGATTGGGATTACATCTCTCTAGAAGATGGTGAAAGTTCCTTTTCTGAAATGGAGGACGAAATCATACTCTTCATTTTCCCCAAAAAACATTTTCCATCAGCCGACAAGCTGAATCGGGAAGTAAAACTGGGGATGGCCACACCATCATTTATCCATAATATCTCTGTGCCCTACTATACAATGGGTCTGTCGTGGTTTCCGATGAAACACCGAGGGCGTAAAACATCTCATCAACACATACCAACTGCTCTGCCTTGCTCTTCAAGAGATTCTACTTAAAAATAATCGAAGAGCGTCTATCAGGAATTTGGCTTTTCCCATCTCATCTAATTCTACTTTCTCGTTTCGTTTAATTGTATTTTAATGCATTATTTTATTGTAGTTTTTATTTATCATTTCAAACTGTATGTAAGATCTCACCTAATTTGGCGCTGAATAACCCTTTCTGTCCTTGCGCCAGAAAAATACAACCAACCGACCAGTGATGACATTTTTCATAAATCACGACCATTTTGCAATACTCAGCATTCAAGTAGGGCACCATTATGGATCGCGGCCTGTTTGTGGAAATGCGGACAATTCCTTAGCCTCGGTATCTATCCCACTGACTACCAATTACACCACTACCGACATATACGAACGCATGTTAAACTGATCATTAATACGCAAATTGCAGACGCAACATCGGAACTGAGCAAGATGCAAGAAAAATGTAAATTACAAAGTTGTCAGCATGACGAGGTTAGTCTGGAATGTAGATTGGCAGTTTGTGTACAGTGATACACTCAAAATAAGGCAGTATCCTCTTGAAGCCCCAGAGGTCGCAAATTGGTATTTAACCGATATGTGCAGCGGCGCAGTAACAGGGGGGGCACCAAGGAGACCGATCCCCCCCACCAGAACCTTAAATTAATAAGATAAAAATATTGATTAAAATAAAAATATCTACTTTTTCTTATTTTGGTGTTTATATTTTTACCTTTCCTTGTACTTTGTTAAAATGAAGTTCATTCCACTAAAATTTAGTTTTCACTTGGCATTTCATTTTTGATTTAAGGGAAATTCTCTTCGAAAGGGAAAAATCCTTCGGAAAGGAAAATTTCCGCTAGATAGGTTTAAAAAGAATTTCTTGATGTTGTATATCTTGTCCTTGTTTCAGAAGCATAGCACTGTTGCAAAATTAAAGCTCTACGTTTTTCGATCCAGGGATCTTAATGTGTTCTTTTACGCTAGCAATTCTTTAATGAATAGCAACAAACGTGGGTCATGTGAGAGGAGCATAATCAATTTCTTTAAAAGAGAAAAAAAAGAAGAATAGTAAATGTAATGGAAATAATTAAAAAACGTTGAATTCTCTGAAGATGACAGTGCAGAAAAAAAATCTGATAGATGCTGAGACATCATTATTTGCACCATCTGAAATCAACTTGAATCCTTATGATATTAGGTTATTGGTAGGAAAAATGGAAGGGCTTGTTATGCCTTTAAATAAAAGTTAAAGCCCTTAAACCAAATTAAATTAATTAAGATCCAATAGTATTAAATATTTCGTTTTTCCAATGTATTTAAATATATAATAGCAGCTAGCTTGAAAGTCTTGTACACGCGCTCAATATGTAATAACCAAAGCATTGAACTTATGGCGTACATGGTCCATATGGATCTATAAAAGATTTCATTGGCTCCCGTAACATCTCTTCCCATTGGTTAAAATTCCAATAGTCCCATTGGATAAAGTTTCGGATGTATCAAAACTATAAATAAGAAATATACAACAAACTCAAGGAGAATGCCTTTGAATCTTGTCTGGAACCGAATGTAAGCGCGGCCGGGCATAGCTCGAAATGACCTCTTACGTTATTAAATGAAATATCTGTAATATCTTTTAATTTACGTGAATAAATTGTTGGTGTTTTAAAAGTGCATATTCTTCTCAACTTAACAATGGATACCACGAATCTTATCAACATGTAGTTATTTACGATGCTGTACATCCAACAAAAATGTAAGTACTTTACATTTAATTTCCGCTCAAGGAACTGTTTAAGTGGGAATGAAAAAACCCACATACCTTTAAAAGGAAGATAGGACAGGGCTTTTACTATATAGTTGTCATAATGGGTCATAAATATAATTAGCTTTAGAGCATTTTTACAAATAAAGGAAGATCGGAGGGTGGACGACGCGGATTTTAATGGTATTAGGCTCATTTGAAAGAGCTGTCAAAAAATTATTAGACACGTATTCGGGCATTTTTCAGAATGGCCATAAATATAGGTGTTATAGGGCCGGAGAGAGCAAAAATGGGACTATTTTCAGAGATTTTATAATATCATATTTTCAAAAGTATTGAATATTTATTTTTTTTTTTGCTTCATTATGTTCCTTGCAGAAATCCATCGGATACGCGTTTCACGGTTTTTGGAGACGTAACTTATTAATAATGTTTTTTAAAGGTTATAAAATGCATGCGGAAACAAGTAGCCAAGGGCAAGAATTCGCCAACTTATTGGCTGCTTGGCACATTTGCTGGTGTAGTATAATCAGTTATTTTCGAAGGTATAAGTAGTATTATAAAGTGGCTTACATTCGGGAGTGTTGCATGACAGTTCATTTAAACTGTTCTTATATATCGTACGCATAATAAATTGTTAGTTTCGTATTTAAAAATTTTGATTTCGCATTTATTAATTTATAATTTATATCTTTGTGATATATCTTGTTCTTTTAATATTAAGCTAAAGTTTAGCTTC
>QLNU02013614.1:18155826-18173625 GCA_006491805.2 Dysdera silvatica
GGTAAGGTAAAGGTCTTTCACAAATGCAATGATGATGGTTGTTAACGTTGAAAACCTAAAGACTTATTTGAGGGTTAGCGAGTTGCGAGTCAGAGAGCTGCGTGGAAAAGTTGCACGTGAGAGAATTGCGGGTTGGAAAGTTGCGAGTTGCGGATTAAAAAGGATCATATTCGCGATTATGTTATTTGGAAGTTTTGCGAGTGGAACGATTGGCAAGTTGGTAATTGGAAACTAAACTACAACTCGCCGACTACCGACTCGTCGCAGTCCAATTCTCCAACTTTCAGCTTACTACTCGCCAAAATTTATTAAAGAAAGTAAAAACAATAACTGATGTAATGTTAATTGAAACCCGCTAAATTTAAATATCGACTTTAAACGATTTTCTTCCACTTTCTTGTGGATTCGGTTTAATTTTGAGGGAAACATATATAATATTGAAATTTAATGGGATCTTGAGGAGATTATAAATGTGTTGGGTGAGTGCGGAAATAATTTATATAAACATGAAGTAAACAATAGTCTTTTCCATGGTGTGATGCATTTAAAAATGTAGCAATGGACAACGAGTACGATGACAACAAGTATGGGCCAAGTAGGGTGACAACAAGTATGGGACAAGTAGGATGGGAACAAGTATGGGACAAGTAGGATTACAACAAGTATGGAATAATAAGTGCGATGACAACAAGTATAATATCAACTGTTTGGCTTAAAAAAATATCCGTTCTTTTCTGGCCTATAGGATGTTTGCTCGTAGGGTTACCAATTGCAGTTTCTACATTTATAGATTTGGTTATCGTTCTATGACGGATTGCAGAACGATGGAGCGGTGATAGGCTCCATAATATCACCGATAGATTATAAGTTATATCAGAAGGGTTTTAGCACGTGCGTCAACTCACGTGGATTGTTACCCTGGAACCTTATCGAAATTGAGTCAGAAATACCAAGATACAGATGAACCATGTAGACAGCATGTCTCTACGTTACACAAATTATTTACAATCACATAGCAAAATAACTTAAATTGTTACGATTAAGAATTGACATTATTATAAGACATTATGAATGTACATCATGGGCAGCGTGACCATCTCGCTAAGAGTCCTACCGAAAGAATGTCTTTTATTGGTGTTCGCCTCATCGTCTCTACACTCGCAATGATCTTATTGGCTGTTCACCCTTTTCATACGCAAATGTTCATTGGTTACCCCTTTAACACTAATTGATGATTTGCTGTTCCACTCAAGGGTTCGTGGTGTCACACTCGGAGGGTCGTAATCATCATGTCCAGCAGGAAATGCCGGTTAAGGAGTTTGACGAAATACGATCAAGTTATCTTTGCACCGTACCGTGTTGTACACTAAACTCAATCGTCGCCTGCAGCCAATGTCTTTTCCGTGGCCGGGAACACAGCGAACCGCTGATGAGTCGGTCCATCTGGATTCTGGATGAGAAAAGCGTATATGCGGGGAAACAAAATGGTGAACATTAAATCATGATTAAACCTTTTGGAAATGTGGGTTCATGTATCAATGATCGTTGATTCATGAGTCCCTACATGCTCATTGAACTTGTCGCATTGGTTTAAAAAGCAGCCCAAGCACTGCTCCATTATTTACGAACTTGTCCCAAGTAAGGCGTTATATTTGCTCGCAGAGGAGAGTTTGATTGACGCTTGTAACTCAGTAGGAAAGAGCACTTGTTTGGATATCAAAGGATTATGGGTTCGGTTCCTAGCAGGCTCCGAGAAATCATCTTTTCCTTTGCTTATCGTCTAATCACACCATCGACTATGAAGGAATTGTTTCACTTTAATTAAAATTGCCTGTTAGATGCTTTACAAATTGAGCTATGGTCTATTTCAACTCTTTTGCTTTAACAAATCTTTCTTTTAATTGATTCGACATGCACATGAACTTCATTACACAATGCTACTCTTCAGAACACTTAACGGGCAGAGAATGGCGTATCATATTCTGTACAGTCAAATAGAATAATTAACACACACGCATCAAGACATGGTTCGTTCTATTTTATCATTAATTTAAAAAACTATTTAACGTATTTTAAAATAGCTTAATTTATTTAAACACAGAATGTAAAATTTCATTAACCATTCCCGTGTGTAAAGTCATGTTCTAGGCAAAGTCAGTTTGTTAATTAAAGTTGGGCTATTTTCTAAAGCAATATTTTCACTGTTAATTAAATCATAAGTGCCTTGATCTACACATTCACTTTTAAGTTAAGACAAATTTAATAATGACTCGGAATTCAGCCGCGAAAAACAACTAACACCACTTTTAGTTCTTGTTGAATAACAACAAAATATCTGCCACACACATTATATATATATATATATATATATATATATATATGTGTGTGTGTGTGTGTGTGTGTGTGTGTGTGTGTGTGTGTGTCGAGATGGCCCAGTGGTATAAGCGCAAACCTACTAACCAGGAGGTGTTTGCTAGATCCAAGGGTTCGATCCCCAGCATGGGGGAAAAAAATAACAAGCGTTACTACGCTCGTGGTGCCATCTCTCGGTGAAAAGTATTAACAATGAATAAAAACAGCGTTACTACGCTCATGGCGCGATGTCTTGATCGGTGAAAGTATTAATAATGAATAAAAATACCATTGGGCCATTAAAACCGGATTTGTAGCCTGCTGACGACATGCCAGCATCCGGAACGCCGTTGGGATAACTATCGGTAACCCAGCGACGTGAAAAAGGCTATCTCAGACTCTGATGATATGAACCATAATGAAAATATGAATGGAGCATCGGTTGTCTCGCTCTTAAATCAGAACCGCGTTCGGACTTTAAGCAGAGGGGCCAGTTCGAAAAATATGCAACAGTCTCTCCTTGGAGGTGTCGGCGGTTGTAGCGGCGCCTCCAACTGTACGGCTACTAGAACCAACACAGCCCAAAGTGCTTTGCAGCCTAGTATAGGTGCAACCACTAGGGCTGAAAGACCACGCCAGCGCATGTCATGGACAATAGATATGAACACCTACATCATGCGCACCTACTATACGATTACAAAGCTGGAAACAGACATGACAAATTACAGACCCACACTTCACGCCAAATTCGCACAACAGTACCCACACCTGGACATCAGTATAGAAAGGATAACAACCCAACGCAGGAACATAATAACCAGAAATCTCTTAGCAGAGCCCATACTACAAAGGTTAAGAGATGAAGTCGCCAATGACCTGGCAAACACTTCAACCAGTGTGGCCAACCCTGAAGCACCAGCTAGTAGCGCAAGAGAACCGCTCCAACCAAGCATAGAAGAAGAAGAGAGGAGGGACGTGGAGAAAATGGAAGAAGGTTTCCAATGTGCCCTGGCGGAATATGAAGGCTCGGATGCCGCAACAAGGCCAAGAATACCACGCCAACCGGCATCTTGGAAACTCTGCAAAGCAACCAAGATCCTCAATGAACATACTCTACCACTACACCTACAGAACCACAACTCCCTACAGGAAATACACACCGCCATATACTGTGCAGCAGTAGCGGCATCACGCGCCAATGGGTACGAAGTAAGGAACGAAGGCCGAAGTAACAGAGGAAACAAAGCCCAACCACCATGGCAAGTGAGACTGGAGAAAAGAATAGAAGAGCTCCGCAGCAGCATAGGGCGAATAACCCAGTACATGCAGGGAAATAGGGGTAAGAAATTAGTGAGGAAAGTGAAGATGGCCCTTAAGAGAAATAGGATTCATACAAGACACGAAGAGCCCAATAAACACATCAGCGAATATCTGGATACCCTCAAACAAAAACTGGGTGTATACGCCAGAAGACTCCGAAGATACAAAGACTATACCAACAAAAAACAACAGAACATGCAATTCCAAGCAAACCAGAAGGCCTTCTACAGGAAGCTTCGAGAGACCCCAGCGAACAAAGACAAGTACGAAGCCCCAAAGCCAGCAGAAATAGAGACCTTCTGGAAGACACTATGGTCCAATGAAGTACAGCACAAAAGCGCCCCCTGGATTCAGCAAGAAATGGAGGCTACGAGAGGAATAGAGGAGATGGAGTACACGGGCATCACGATAGAGGAACTCCAGCAGGTAATCCAACGTACGCACAACTGGAAAGCACCCGGTATTGACGGCATACACAACTTCTGGTACAAGAAATTTACCAGCGCCCATGGCCCATTAGCCAAGGAACTTACGGCGATAATTGAAGACCCCAGCAAAATGCCTGAATTCCTCTGCAAGGGAATAACTTACCTCCTACCGAAGGACCAGGATACCAGTAACCCAGCGAAATACCGACCCATTACGTGCCTTAACACCCTGTACAAGATACTCACGGGGTGCATCTCTGAAAAAATAAGCCGGCACAGCGAAAGCAACAACTTAATGACGGAAGAACAAAAGGGATGCCAGAAAGGGACTCTGGGATGTAAAGAGCAGCTTACCATCGACTCAGTTATCCTGGAACAAGCAAGAAAACAAAAGCGAAAACTCAACACCGCATACATAGACTACAAGAAGGCTTTCGACTCTGTTCCGCACTCGTGGCTCCTTGAAATACTCAGCATATACAAAGTGCATCCCTCAATCATCCGATTCCTACAGAGCAGCATGAAACAATGGAGAACCCGGTTACAGCTAAACACGCCAGACAGTAAAATAGAAACGGCCGAGATCCCCATCCGCCGCGGAATCTTTCAAGGAGACGCACTAAGCCCCCAGTGGTTCTGCTTGGCGTTAAACCCCTTGTCAAGGATGCTGAACACAAGTAAATACGGATACATGCTGAAGAAAGACAAGAGAAACCTACATAAAGTCTCCCACCTCATGTACGTAGATGACATCAAGCTATACGCGCCAACAATCACCCAACTCCGACAACTCATCAGTATAACAGAGACATTCTCCAAGGACATAGGAATGGAATTCGGCCTCGATAAGTGCAAAATACAGAAGAATAGCAAAGAAGATTTACCAGGCATCGAACTCGAAGACGGGAGACTACTGAAGACCTTGGACGAGGGCGAAACCTACAAATACCTAGGGATAATGCAAAAACGGCAGCAGGAGCACAAGAAAGTCAAAGTCCAGCTCACGCAAGCATTCCAAGAAAGACTTAGAAGCATTGTGAAGACGAAACTGAGCGGGAAGAACACCACGCAAGCAATTAACGCATATGCGGTACCAGTGCTCACCTACTCCTTCGGGATCATCAAATGGTCCAACACTGAACTAGAACAACTCCAGCGGAAAATGAGAACCATCCAGAGAAGAGCCGGACAACTACACCCTGCAACGGCAATTGAACGGCAAACACTACCCCGGGAAGAAGGAGGACGCGGACAAGCGGACCTCAAAGACTTACATGACAAGCAGATCCAGAGCATGAGGCAATACTTCCAGTTGAAGAGTCCCCGATCGCCACTCATCCAAGCCATAATACAAGCAGATGCAAATTACACGCCACTAAACCTGTGTAGTACCGAAGAGCGTGTCCTCGAAACAGCCAACGAACAGAAACTGAGAACTTGGGCCGGAAAACCATTACATGGCAGGCACTACAATGACCTGCAACAACCACACGTTGACAAAAAGGCATCAAATTCTTGGCTGGCCAAAGGCACTCTCCAGCCAGAGACAGAAGGATTCATGCTAGCCATCCAAGACCAAGTGATCGCAACAAGGAACAATCAGAAATTCATCCAGAGAAAAGACATAGAAAGCGACAAATGCAGACACTGTCATGCGGCATCGGAGACAATCCAACACGTGATGGCAGGATGCAAGATCCTTGCGCAGTCAGACTACAAACATAGACACGATCAAGTAGCGAAAATAGTCCACCAGAAATTGGCAGCGAATGCTGGCTTTCTGACAGAAAAATGCCCGTACTACAAATATGAGCCAGAGACCGTGCATGAGAACGAAACACACAAGCTTTACTGGGATAGAGCAATCATAACAGACAAGACAGTCCCACATAACCGTCCTGACATAACCCTCGTCGATAAATCGAATAAGACCACGTACTTAATCGACATAGCAGTACCCAACACCAATAACATACAGACAACCTACACAACGAAAATCACCAAGTACCAAGATCTCAGACATGAAGTACGAGATATATGGGGTATGGAAAAGATCTTCATCATCCCGTTAGTCATCTCAGCAACAGGGATAGTACCAAAAACGCTTGCGACGAATTTGGAGATACTCAACATTGACCCAAACACCTACATTGAAATACAAAAAGCCACAATCCTAAACACGTGTCACATTGTCAGGAAGTTTCTAGACATGGCACATTAAGAAGTGATGTAAAAAGAGGCTTGGGAACATGGCGCTCTGCCCGTCCCAAAGCCTGTTTCCGCCAAGAATGGGCGAGGAAAACTTTTATATATATATATATATATATTTATTTATTTATTCAGTGACGTTATTTTACCAGGGGCGAATGACTGTCATTGCCCCCACCCCACCCAATGGGGTAACAAAACAAATTTTGTTTTTTAAAGGCTAATTGCCGCCCCCCGAATTGTGGCGCCCGGGGCGACCGCCCCCTTGCCCTTCTTAGCTACGTTACTGTATATATCTCGTTTCTAGGAAAACATTTCTCTGAACCTTTTGCAGATTTTTTTAATGATTCGGAAGGAATTATTAAAGGGCCCTGCGGTGGCGCAGTGTGGTAACGCGTTCTCCTAGTGCGCCGCTAATCCGGGTTCGACTCCCAGCAGTGCAAAAAGAACGCTTACTCAGAGATCTCATAAAGATCGCACTGCTCACTGTAGTCCGGGGTTTGGTTCCCTAGGCCTTAAGAGGTTCGGATTCCTCGGAAAACAGTAGGTCCCGGCGCAGCATGACCACTGTAGTCTTTGAGCCGTAAAACCAAAAAGAAAGCGAAAGCGAATTATTAAAATTTCAGTAACAAGAAACACGTTATATATTTATTAAATTTTTCATAAAGATTAATTATGTGCAATTTGTTCTTTAAAAATATAAAATACTTAGATAAATCCACTTTTTGCTCCCACTTCCTATGGTTTAAGCCAAGTCTCTTCGATCGGCATATTACAAACTAGGTCCGACCTGAGGCGACACTTTTCTGCTCTTGAGTGTCGACTGAAAAAACTTCGATGCTCCGTATGTTGAAATATTTGTGGTCAATTGCCATGTAGTTTCATGATATTTTTGCTATTCCTGGAAAGGGAGACCACAACGAAACAGAATTTATTGGCCCCCTGGGTAGTTTAGCAGATCCAATAGTTAGCTCCCCCCTCCAACCCCTTTTTAAGAACTCAAAACTAAAGAATTGTGAAGTTAGTGTTTTAATTTCCTTATTTATTTGTTTTTTGGCACACTCATACCCATATATAGTGCTCAAAATGTTTGATTAAATTTTTAAAATACTCACTATAAAATATTTATTTCTGCATGTTACCACTTTCTTGCCTATAAAAATGTTGATATAAGTCCCTTTCAGTCATTTTAAACAAGCGAAAGTGTGGTAATGTCATTAAACTGTAAATTTAACTGTAGCGGCCGAACAATAGGAAGGACCATCGACGAAAAGTGGTTGCCCTGGCTAGACTTAGCATCGGGCATATGCACTCCAACATCTCTTAAAGAAAGAAAATGCATAGATAGGTGTACATGTAATCAAACCTTAAACGCTTTACCTATTTCATCCATTTGTAAATTTTTTAAATAAAATCGATCATTATCTTTGAAACGAAATTATTTTAATCCCAAGGATATATTTTGTGATTTTCTAATTAGAAAATTATTTTTAATTTTTTATCCCATATCGATTATTTCAGTCCCTATTTCTTTTATCGCATCCTTCGTTTTTAATATATTTCGTGCATTTTTACCTTGGTACGAGGTCAGATTTGTCTCTTTCTTACGTACGGCATTATCTTGCTTGCAGCAGAACGAACATTTCTATTCTGGCCTTATAATATTTCAATGAACCAAACAACCAAATGTGATGCAGTTATTAAAGTCAGTGAATCTCATCATAGCCTATGATGTAGTAATATTAGATGGTAATTTACTCGCAAAGAAAGAATGATTTCTCTGCTGATGGAAGTCTGATCGGAGCCGAACCTAAAGGCTCTATATAACCAGTCCGGTGTTCCTACCCTTTGAACTACAGTCGACGGGTAAGAGCACTTGACAGGTAATCAAGAGGGTAGTGTGTTCGGCTCCCAACAGGTGCCAAGAAATTCTTTTCTTTGCGAGCAATTTATCATCTAATGATACTATTATGTTTATAATTATGCTATGTTATTAAAGTTTGCGCGGGGACCATGGGCATTTACTCCTTTGTCCTTGCCCCTATCCCCAGTTTTCATGGGGCCCCAATAATATCCTAAGTTGCAATGAATGAATAAAGAGCTTTAGTTTGGGCCACGAAACAAGGGTGCAGAAAATTTATTTCTTTGCTTAATTTTGCCACGAATCCCAGCTCAAAAGCGTGAGGTGTAAATTACTGAGTGAAATGATTATAAAAACCATATATAGCTAATTTTAAACTGAAAATTGAAAAAGAAATATAAAAAAAATATATTTATACAAATGTTTCCTTTAAAAATAAAATAAAATTGAAATTATTCTTATGAACCTGTCTAATTACCTCTTTCCCGGCATTCCGGACCATGTTCACTCCAAGATCCATCCCCTTGGCAAACCCGTTCTTTAGGACCGGACATCCAGTATCCCTCGTCGCAGACGTACATCACTCGGGCCCCAAAATGGTCCCCGGTCAACTTTAAATCCCCGTGATCTAAGGTCGCTAATTCGTCGCAATGTAAATCTGAAAAACAAATGAAAAGGAAAATTATTTTATCTTGTTTCGAGCATTGTCAAGTGATGGTTTATATTCACCCAGGCATTATGTGCAGGTCCGAGAGACATTTCCAAGTCCCCCGACGTTATATGTCTGGGTATTACAAAACACTTCATTATTTACGAAAATTATAATATGTGGGGGAGTTTAATGTGTCCTGCCGAAACTACGTAATATACAAAAGAAACCTTATATTTGTGTGTGCGTATGTATATAAAAATAAAACAAGTTTATTTACAATGTACGTATGTATGTAAAAATAAAACAAATTTATTTACAATGTACGTTTCAACCAGGCTTTACTGGTCATCTTCAGGAAGCCGTAAACAAAGTTGTGTTGCCAAGTCTTGGAAGCGTTGTTGCCCGACCGGTGCTTCTGTTGACGTAAATGAGTGATGGCTGGCCGTAGTGGGTAGTAGGGTGGACCGTCTGAAAAAGGACATACTATTTTAATCATTCACAAGTTGAAATATCTTAGCTTTTATGTGAAATGCATCATTGATGCCATCACTTCCCAGCCAAAATTTCTATTAGAGCTTGATTTTAAGGAATCATTTCACATAAAAGCTAAGAAATTTAACCTTCTGAATGATCAAACTAGTCCTCCGTTCCTCAGCCAGGTCCGGTCCACCCTACTACCCACTGCGGCCACCCATCACGAATTGACGTCAACAGACGCCACGGTTGAGTAACAACGCTTACAAGAATTGGCAACACAACTTTGTTTACTGCTACCTGAAGAAGACTTGCAAAGCCTTGGGCCAATGTGCATTGTAACTAAATTTGTTTTATGCGCAAATGTAACGTTGTTTAAAAATTCTTTATACGGGAATAGTTTAATTGATTAATAATTAATTTATTTCATAGTAGAGAGTCTTGTATTTTATAAGAAATGATTATATATGTGGAACGACATATACCGGGTTATTAAATCGTAAGTGCCTACACTACCATTGTGAACAGGGAAGCTTGCCTTTACATACATGAAGGAAGTTTTAAGCTATATGTTCCGAAGAGGTGTGAAAACCACACCATGTACTAGTAGTTTTAAATTTGCTTGTTTTCTCAGTAAATATTTTGAGTATTGAAAAATTCAGTAGAGTTAATGTATTAAATATAATATACAGTGAAAATCGTTTATAACGACGCCGGTTCTACAGATCAACCGCATATACTGACGGATTTGTTATAAGAAGTTTGGTTTGCTATTCTACTCTATATTAAATATATCGGTTATAACGACATCGTATATAACGACGAAACCTGCTATAACGACGGCGATTTTGTAGTCTACGTAGATTCTAAGTAGGGAAATTCGTATCGGATATAACGACTCGAAGGTCATAAAGCAGAACCATGTGGGTTAGTTGTTAAAATTGAAAGTTTTGTTATCAATTGTAAGCGTTATTCTAATCTTGTTTATTTACAAATATCCGAGAAATTTTTATTACTGCTAAACCTGAATATTGAAGATAACGAACTTAAAAAAAGCCACGTGATTTATTAATTGAATATCACGAGGGTCATATTCTGAAGGGACCCATTATATTTTTTCAGCATAGAGCCCACAAAACTTTTAAACCGGCACTGTTCTGAAGTCATTAGTATAATATAATAAATACTATTCATTACATTTGTTTTCTACATTTTTTAAATTTAAAACACTAATCAAGTACTTTAGCAAGCACTTTGTGTGGCTATAACTGTTAAAGATAAAGCAGTGAGTAAACGAAGCCGAACTAAATACGAAAGTTGAACTCGGCTTTGAATCTTTGGAAGTCTGCATTTTCTCTGAGTACTATGATAGTTTTATCACTTATCCTCTGCCTTGGAAGTTTATGGGAATAAGTAGGTAATTTTACTAAGTAGGGGACCGAAGTCCACAAAATTAGGAGTTTGTTTGGAAAAAAAAAAAGAAGAAAGAATAGGGAGTTTTATAGTTATTTTTTTTTTTTAAATTTATGTAAACTTTACACATATAATTACTATATACATATATACAATATTTTTCTCTCTGATTGGCGTTTGTGTGTTTTGAAGTTTTTCTCCAAGAAAAACAGGTGCGAGGATAGGGACAAGTTTTTATCCTGAGTTTTCTAGGATGGTAAATCCTGTCAACTCTTATTACATTCCGACTGTGAACTCGGGGTCGCCGAGTATCGCCCTATACCGGCCTTAGGGCCAGGAATTTGCTCGTAGGTAGTATATCGGACGTCATTAGGGGATTTGGGTGCCTGTCAATTCTCTCGAAAGTTTTCTCTCTGAGAATAACAAGGAACTCCTCAAATGGTCTGATTTGACTATCTTTGTATATTGTTTCATTAGATATGCACCATTGTACTCTGGTTAATCTTCTTAACACTTTGGATTCGAATCCGTATAGTTTTCTCAATTGCGATTTTGGGGCGGTTCCCCAGGCTCCCACTGCATACGAGATTCCCGGTCTTATGATTGTTTTATACAGCAGGAGTTTGTTATTTAAGCTTAGTTTGCTTTTCCTGTGCAGTAATGCGTTTAATGCATACGTTGTTTTTTCGGCTTTTCGTCTGATATTATTTATGTGAGTTATCCAATTTAGTTTTCTTTCTAACGTAACTCCTAAGTATTTTACTTTGTTGTTCCAGTTAATACTTTCGTTGCCCCAATGCAGTGTTGTTTCATGTGGCCTACGTCTAGTGGGGCACTTATATTTATTTGAAAACATTATGGTCTCTGTTTTTGACGGGTTTACTTTGATGTCCCATTTTTTTGGTCCATTTTTCTAACCTATTTAAATGGGCCTGAAGGATATCTATGGCTATCGTATGAGATTTTTGTGCCACACCTAGCGCCGTATCATCAGCAAATAGGGCCAGGAAACGCCCACCTCCGCTGAACTTTGGGATGTCATTTACATAAATGTTGAATAGTATTGGGCTTAGGATGCTTCCCTGGGGCGTAGAGCCCTCTACTGGGCGATCACTTGAGGTTGTATTATTTACTCTCACCACAAATTTTCGGTCTTTGAGAAAGGAGTTGATTAGTTTGATTAATTTATCTGGGATGTTTAATTTGATTAATTTAAAGATTAGGCCGTCATGCCAGAGACCTGCCACCGCGTATTGAATTTTTTGGTCGGATTTTAGGTTGAACCAATAGTGTTGGATACATGCATTGGTTAGGGACTTAATTAATTGTCTATACTGACTTTGGGACGCTACCTGAAGTTTGAAGTCTCCATTCCTTTCAACTTTGATTGAATAGTTATTTGTGATTTTCAGAACCAAGGGATTAATTTCGGTTATTGAGTGCACTTTCTTAATGAATATCGGGGGGAATGAATATTTTTTTTCCGGATTCGGTTCTTTCGAATGGTTTGGTTACATCATTTGCGATTGGGACAACCCTAGGGCTGATTTCGCTGTTTTGTGAGCACTCATCGACTTTGTTTGCGGCCTCCAATGTGCTAACAGGGTCGGGTTGAGTTTGTCTCTCCTCCGCAATGGTTAAATTCCGTCCTTCATCCTCTGATGTTGACACTGACATCTCGTGGTCTTTTCTTATTCTATCCCGGCGTTTCCTGGCTTTCCGCTTGCTATTTACTATCCCTGCTACTGTCCCTGGTGGGGGGGGGGGATTTTTTATAAAATTTGCCGCTAGGGGCGTTTCCCGTACAGGTTGAGGTGAGTCTGGGTCCTCGTCCTCGCTAACGTTGTTTGGGCTTTGGTAGAACTTTCCAATGGTGGGTACCATGGTCGATTGCATTTCTTCAAACAGTTCCCTGTTCACATTTAGCAGTTTCTCATATACGGATTCGATCCTTTCTTTGGGAATTTTAAATCCACAATCTAGTACAACAAGGTTTAATTTTTCTGTAATCATATTAAACGTTCTTTGCTCAACGTTTTGACGGACCTCGATCCAGAGATTTAGTATCCTACCCTCATTAATAGTCAAATCACCTTTCCCACGGGTAAAGGTGCTATTGGAGTAGCTTTCTATAGCTGGGATTAGCGCTTCAACGAGGTTTCCAAAGGCGCTTTATTATGTTTATATGGGTTTATATACATTTGAAGTTGGTCGTAGCATCAACCAATTAGATAATTTGTACAATGAGCCAATCAGATCTGATCACTAAGGTTCTAGATCGCTAATCTTGCGAACGTCCACAAAAGCTACATCTACTCGGATCTGAGGAAAAGCTACTGATTTACAACCAATCAAAGGAGTGTGATTACATTTCTTAACACTCGCCCTTAATCAAACATTAATACAATCGAGATATGCATATATAAATGGTATATATATTTTAATTCATGAAAGATATTTCAGAACAATTAATACAAATGTCAAACAAATATATATATATATACATACAAATATGAAAACATTTCAACTCTTACTTGAAATTGCAATTTGAACACTGAATGGAACATACTCACTTTTTATATCATTTTTGTAAACAATGTCACGAATGAAATTTAATTTAATATCAATGTGTTTCGATCTTCCGTGTTGTTTTCGTTTTTAACACTCTTAATACATGGATGATTATCCTCAAAAACAATAATATTTTTAACATCTATGATTTAAAAAATTACGTTCTTTAAGCATAAGAGGTCCTGAATTGCCTGACATAAAGCAATAACTCTATTTCTGTTGATGAGAGTGAAATACATTTGTTTGTTGCAACATCATAAAATACGGCAGTTACAAAACATTTTCACATAACCAGATACTTACCTTCTTTCGTTTGGATTAACTCCTCAATCAGCATCAATATACACAGTTAATTAAAAATCATTTAAGTTATCCTTTTTCTACTCAATTAAAATATTATAGTCCCTTTCAAATATCTCAATATTCTTTTTAGAGGATACCAAACAACATCCGTTGGATGTTCTTGAAGTTGGCTTAAACAATTGATAGCAAATAAAGTATCAGGTCTAGTTATATAAGCTAAATATAATAAGGAACCTACAAGTTCAAGATACGGTCCATGAAAAACATTACCTTTTTGAAAATTATCAGAGGTAGATTTTGTTTCTATGGGGGTAGTACAGGTTTTACAATCAAACATATCAAACTTTTTCAACAACCTTATAATATAAGACTCTTGATTCATGCAGAAACTATTTGGAATAAACTCCAATTGAATACCTAAAAACTCAGAAGCTTTTCCAATTTTACACATTTCCAATTCTTTGGACAACAGTTTAGTAAAAACATTAACTTCATGAACATCCCAACAACAAATCATCAACATAAAGAACTATTATAATTTTGCTTGTGTTTACATGTCGTATAAAAATACAAGGTTCAATATCTAACTGATCAAAACCTAGTTTCTTAATAAAATTCTGAAACTTTTCAAACCACGTAGTGATCGTTTCAACCCATACAAACTTTTTTTGCGTTTACATTTCTTACCGCTGTTATTCCTGAGGTTGATCCGTAAATGTAAGTTCGTTTAAGTAACCATTTAGAAAAGCAGTTTTAACATCTAATGCATACACATGGAGTTTTTTTTTATGTGCAATTAATAAAACTAAACGTAATGCAGAAATATTAATAACTGGTGAAAATTTATCATTGTAGTCAATTGCTTCTTTTTGCATAAAACCTCGAGCTACGAGACGCGCCTTATATTTCCCATCTTTCTTTGGTTGCAATATCCATTTACAGGAAATTGATCGTTTGTTTTCTAGTAGTTCAGCAAGTTCCAAGATGTCATTGATTTTCATATTCCTCATTTCTTCGTTCATTGCGGCCGTCCACTTTCGTTATTCATCTTCAGATAAATCAGCAATGTCATCAAAAGATAATGCTTCTTGACATGCAAACATTGCCTCATAGACTTCTGGGCCGGGAAAGCTAATGGATTGTCTTTTTACTCTAGAGGGCCTCCTTTGAGTTTCATGCTCTGGATCGACATTTGGAGCATTATCATTGATTTGATCAACATCGTCATGTTCAGTTACTATTATACTGGGATCTAGAATCTGAGAAGCGTATCTTTTACTATCATTACCAACATTTTTTTCATTAAATTTTACGTTTCTAGACACTGTAATACGATTTGTCATGGGATCCCTCAAACGACATCCCATTTTGGAAGACCCGACAAAAATCATCAGTTTCGATTTGTCATCTAGTTTCTTCCTCAGCAAATGTGGTATATGCATGTATGCATTACATCCAAATACACGTACATTTTTCAGATTGGCATTTTCTCCACACTTTGAATAGTAAGGGGTACTATTGTCAATTCAATTGTTCGGGATTATATTTTTAAGATAAGCTGCAGTCAAAATCGAATCACCCCAAAAATTCTTTGCTAAATTAGACTCAAAGCATCATAACTCGCCCTTTATCTAAGAGTGTCTGTTTGCTCGCTCCGCTATTCCATTTAAAGCCGGGGTATAAGGGGATGCTGAAGCTATAGTAATTCCAGCATCAGAAGCACACCTGACAAGTTCACCCGTAAAATATTTTTTCGCGTTATCACACATTATTTTACTAACTGAAGAATTAGATTTAAATCTTAAGTTCGTTTATAACATCACTTTTTCGTTTAAGTAAACGAATTTCAGTAATGGTCATATCAATAATGGTCATGAAATAACGCTCGCATGTCAGCGTTCCAGAAACTATTGGTCCACAAACATCCGTACGGATCATAACCATGGGCTTAATTTCTTTTCTTCTCTGACCCTTTCCTAGAGGTGCTGCACTTTGCTTTGCACGAACACCGAAGCCCTTTGTTTTCCCACAGTATTTGTACGAGCTTCGACGAATTTACAGTTACGTTTGTAATGACCGGGTTTTCCGCAGTAGTAATAAATACTTTTCTTTTTTACAGAATTTATAAGTATGGCCTTTCCTTTTGCAAATATTATAGAAAAATTCTTTCCGAGTTGTTGGAAACGCTGAATTATCCGCGGAGGATTTAGCTGGACGGTTTTCCTTTTTAAAGTCATGCAAAAGCGCCTCTGCGTCGATTAACCTTCGCGTTAGGAAGTCTAACGTTAAATTTTCATTTGGTTGATTTTCCAGCGCCACTTTAATGTTTTTATATTCTTCTGGTAACAACATCAAAATATAAACAAAGATATCAACTTCACTTACTTTAGTACCAGAAAGCCGCAAGTCATTCACCAATTGAATTACTTCTTCAATATGCTGTCTCATGGATACATCACAGCTTTTCTTTTTAGTTGCTAGACGTTTACGCCTTAGAATCTGACTAACCGCACGTTTGATCTCGTAAGTTGATTGCAATTTCCTCCATATTTTATAGGCAGTATCTTCATCTTGAAGCGATGTCAAAACCTTACCATCCAATGAAATCAACAGTAAGGCGTATGCCTTCTTTGCTTTAACCAATTCAGCGCGGAATTTAATTTTAGAAATCCCCTACAGGGTCTGAAATTAAAATTAAGCAATGACGTGTATGCACGTCGAACGCAGGGCAAATGATCCTATTATAAATTTTACGGAAAACGAGGAAGGAATACATTTTTATTTAATAAAAAATTAACAATTCATTTCTGAAAAGGTTACTGTTATTAGAAACTTGTTAAAAAATTGTCAAAAAATAATAAAATACATAAGATGCAATATAAGAATAATACAGATACAATAATAAAATACAAATAATAATAAAATACATAAAAAAGAAAAAAAGCACATGAAGAAAGAAAATAATTTTAAAAATTCCAATTCATTTCGGTGTGATATTTCTCGAAGCACGGTACCACACAAAGCGGCACTTCGCAGATCGTACACCAGTATCTTGACTCCTTACGGATTCCATTTGTCGAGCAGATGGTGCATCGTCGGAGGGGATATGCTTCCGATGGAGTAGCCGGTATAAAATTGGAGAAATGTTTTCCGATGAGCATTGTAGGTTTTGTGGAGGTAGATGGTCGACCGATTTTACAATTTTGTGTTTGCTGAATTGCATATTCCTCAACAATTTCCTCAACACATTTCAATAAAAAGTTCAACCTACTTAATTTTCCGTTATTTTATTATATAATATGTATGAGTTAAAACAGATGGGGACTATGAGGTGGAGAAATATTTTCTTATAGTACTTCATCCTTTTCCTTGCAAGTGTATATGATGAAATTGTACCGTCATTCTTGTCCACACCACCCATTTTCGTACTATAGTCGATGACTACTTTCGGTTTCCTTATTATCACACCTCGTTTTTCTTTTTCTATCGTACTAGCGCCATGAACTGTACTGAGAAGCAGTACATCTCTTTTATCCCGTCACTTCAATAGCATTATCTTGTTATCATACCTTGCAATACACTGACCCCTTTTTAGTGAAGTTGTTTTTATGTCTAATGGGACACCAAGTCTTTGCTGTCGTATGGTACCAACAATATCTGTTTGATAGGTACATAGTTTCTTTGCGAGCTCTATGCTCGTATACCAGTTATCTATATATACTTTGTACCCCTGGTGTAATAGGTCGTGACAGAGTTCAAGAACAATGCGAGTTCCGGTTTTATATTGAGTATAATTTTTACCATAGTCTGTCTCTTTTCCAGTGTATATGCAAAAATTCCAAATATATCCAGATTGATTTTCACACAGTATAAAAACTTTATTCCAAAAAGGCTCCTTTTGGAAGGAATATATTGTTTCCAGAACAAGCGTCCTTTCCACAACAACAAGCACTCATCAATACAAATATCTCGCATTGGAATATATAAACTTTTGCATTTGTGCTGGATATTTTTCATAACGTTTTCAATTTTAGAAATTTTGCTCCCAGAGGTCACATTTCTATTATCTTCAAAATGTAGAAATTTGCAAAGTAATAATAATCTTTAGACATCACTTTGCTGAAGAAAAGAGTGGATATACTTTCTCTTTTCGAGAAATACATTTGAAGTTTTGGCTTTCTGATAATTCCTTGCAATACTAACATTGTGATAAAACA